>JAOVYX010002674.1:0-39929 GCA_035668315.1 Drosera spatulata
CTCGGTGAAATATCAAACTAGAGGTCAAGAACCTCAATTCTATTACATTCAGCACAAGAGAAATACTGCTTCTCCGGTTTTGTGCCCAAAGGACATACAACTAAGGGAGCATAACAAGATACACTGTATAATCACGTTTCTTTTATCATAAGCATGAGATTTTGGTGGGTGAATTCCTTGAGAGTTGTTAACGTCCATAATCCATAGATGATGATATCGAGGATACATTAAAAATTGCTCAGCAACTCAAAGGGGTACAAAAACTGATAGCTAGCCTGAGCATACCCCGTCACAGAAAAAATAGTACTAGAAGGTAGCAAAAACAACAGAACACAGCTACCTTTGAGATGTGTACACCAAGGCTTCGGTGGATCCCTGAGCACCTCATGCAGATAAATATGCCAAGGTTCACACTCGCCCATCGAGGAAGCCTATACAGAAGACATGAATACGTATTTGGCTAGAAACTGAAAATCAATAACCAACGGCATATGAGTCAACAGATATCAAATAATTACTTGTTTTTGCAGTCAGCACACTCTCTATTTCCTGGCAACTTGAAAAGCCCCTTCAATATCTGCTAGCACAGCAAGAAAGCAACATCGTCACAAACATGTAAATAACGTTTCTTGCAAGATTCCAACTACATGAAAACTTTAGGCATGATAACTGCTAGCTAGCCGTTGCGATCAGACATAAGTATGTTGAAGGAGACAAAAGTATTTTCAGCTCCTCTCATACCTGTGCTACGATTTTCATACCTGTAGTCAAATCTAGCATTCAACATACCGCTATCACCTTTTCAGATTTGTTTTCGCTTTTGTCTCCTCAATCCCTCTCCCAGAACATAAGGAACTGCTCAGCCTTTCAAGAACTGTTGATTCACATTAATCTACCAATCACACGTCCAAGCCGCCATGCATAAATCAAGATGCATAATAATATCACCATGTATTACCCATTACCCTATGTCCCTAACAAACTGGTAAGTTACAACCAACCATATGCATGGAGAAAATCCCTCTACCTCACTCAATCACCACGAGATATCTTCTTTTGGTATTTGATGATTTGATCTCTAGTATACGATGTTCTGATGTCCTCCAATTCCATCCATAGTTGGCAAAAAATCGCCCCATTAATGACCACATAACGAATAACACGTAGCAGATACTTCTGCCAATTCACCCAAAATACTCCTGATTCTCTCATCTACTAGATGAATTGAATTAATCGAGACGATCATCAGCCTATATAGCGGAATCAGCTCTAGAGAGCACACTGGTCCTATACGACCAGTTCAGCGTCACTATAGCAGTATAGCCAACCATGATGCCGCCATCAAACCTATACTATTCATGACCTTGTATGAACATGAAACATCTATACCTCCACAAAAACATCTCTTTTCTTTTGATCATAAAACATGGAGTATAATTCTAAATCAATCAACATAATTTACACCTTTACACATAAAACTTAAAATCATATTCTTTTTCCCGAATAACTCTCCCAGAACAAAACTACCCAATTCAGCAAAATATCTGAGCCCTCTAAAACAAGGAAAAAAAACCCTCCCATACAAATTCAATTCCCGCAAAACCCAATTCAAATTCATCAAAATACCAAATTTCACTCTACCAATTCTCTTTTGTGAATTTTTGACCCAAAAAAAAAATCTCTTCTATGAATCCAAAACACTAACCCAAGAGACAAATCATTCACCCAAATATCTCAAAACATATACCAACAAACAGAACCAAAGATTTCGAACGAAAAAAAAAAAAAAAAAAAGAACCCAAAACAGAAAAAATGAGACCTTTTGGTGCTTTGCGTTGAGTTCCTTGGTGACGGTAGCCTTCTCGTTCATCTTTTTAACTGATTGATTTATTGAAAGAGCCGGCAAAGATGACTCTGATCGAGAAGAGCGAAACGCAATTAAAGTGAAGTGGGAAAGTTTGAGAAGAGTTTTTTGATTGGGTTTTGGTTTCCTTGCCTTGTTTGTTATCCAGTGAACAGATTATCCCTTCTCTCAAAACTCTCCCTCTCACCCTTGCCACCTTGGTCTTTCTAATTGATAATCGAAATTGTAACGTGAAATTTGTGTTAGATGTGTATGTGATGAACACAAGCTTATGTGTTTCATAAATTTATATATTTTTAATTTCAAATGATATAAAAATAAGATATTTGATGATGACTCATAATTCTGTATGTGATAGATAAAAAAATCCACTTCATATGCAAATAAATATCGTTTATTACAACGTGTAAAGATTAAAATCTCAATAAAAAAATCCACCTTCCTTCATGTGTACAACTTGTTACAACTTTATATGTATTTAATACTTGTACAAGATTTTCTGAAGGAGTGTTTGTAGTATAGTGGTGAGTATTCTCGGCGTCAACACCGATTTGTTTTCCGTTTTTTTTTTTTTTTTTTTTTTTTTTGTCATTCTTTCATCCGTGGTCAATCAACGCGTTTCATTCTTCTTTTATCCTCAAACAATCCAAAGCGGTGACCGGCGCAGCTCAACCAGCCAAAGTCCCTCCCATTCGAGGTAGGAGTAATTTTTATCCCTTTTTCTTCGTTTTGTAATTATAACAGTTACTTCTTCATGGATAAAGATCCGATTCTGTTTATGATGCAAATTTCTTGGTTTTTTCAAGTGTATAATCATCTTATAAAAAGAATAAATCCCATAAATTTTCAACAAACCCTAAAATTATGTACTTCCCATGCAAAATATTTATTGACGAAACCCATAATTGTTTAGTCATGATTAACCCTTTCATGGTGGTTTCATTAAATTGCTGCTTGGTTGGTTCAATTCAAATAGCTAGGTTTCGTACTATTGATTTTTTGCATTGGTCCATGGAGTTCTGTGGAGGTTTACATTGATAAAGGACTAGCATAACTGCATAAGTGATGCTTTATTGGTCGAAAAGTCGGACGACAACGATGACAAATCAAGCTTTGATGAATACTATGATTAACATCGTTCTCCTATGTAACTAACGTTATATATGCCATGTTCTCCTTGAGAGCGAAGACAGAATGTTGATAGGGTATATGCACCCCTGTGTCACGTAATGGTATAGAGAGCTCTCCCTCATTGTAGCCATTACCAGCTCATGGTGGAGTTGGATCTCAATGTTGAGGTAAAGGTGTAGTACGGGAATTAGACTTCATATTCAATGATGAGGTTTCCTAGTATGCCATGCTTTGCTGGTATGTGCGTGACGATTGACATGATAAGGAGACCACGACGTAACCCTAGTGAAACAAAGCACATGAGAAGTTCAAAAGAAATTTACTTTTTCATTCAATTTGGTTCCTAGTATGGTTCCTTGGAAAGGACCGAGTGAAAAATGCCTGTCTGTCATTGTGTCGAAAAAATGTCTGCTGAAGGAACCATAGTACTTTTGCTTCCATTTAGGTGGTTGTTCAGTAACCGCTTTACATACCTGTCATCTTTTCATAGACCTGATGTTTTAAGTCCTCTGTCTGCAATGGTGAACAATTTATCAGCCTATCATTTTTATCTCCCTTGCCTTTTACTGTACCTTGTTGCTTTCTTGAAAAATCGATTCAGGAAATAGATGAGAGCTTGTTTTGTATTACAGGAATTGTCAGCCAGCACCAACATCGCCTACTCTTTTACCGAATCCCTAAGCATTGTATGAAATTTTTTTGTCCTGTGGAGGACAGTTTCCCTTGAACAGCACGAGAGCCACAGATGACCATGAAACTGTTTGATGCTCATTGTCACCTCCAAGACCCTAGAATTCTCAACCTCGCCCCACGACTAATCCAAGAATCTCTGGATTCTGGAGTTGTACACTTTGCTGTCAATGGAGTTACAGAAAACGACTGGCATGTAGTCAAGAAAATGGCCGTTGATCATCCATCTGTAGTTCCTTGCTTCGGTGTTCATCCCTGGTTTATTGTTGAAAGGACCCCCGGTTGGCTTGACAGGTTGAGGGAATACTTTGTTTCTACTCCCTCTGCTGCTGTTGGTGAGATCGGTTTAGACAAAGGCTCAATGGCGAAGCACATTGACTTCGCCGATCAGGTTGATGTTTTCAGGCAACAGCTGGAGCTCGCTAAAGAGCTAAAACGACCCGCTTCTGTCCACTGCGTCTGTGCTTTTGGTGAGCTTCTCAATATTATGAAGTCTGTAGGACCTTTTCCTGACGGGGTCATTCTTCATTCTTATATGGGGTCGGCAGAGATGGTTTCCGAGCTTGCTAAGCTAGGAGCATACTTTTCCTTCTCAGGGTTCCTCATGGACATGAAATCGCAGAAGGCGAAGAAGATGCTCAAATCAGTGCCTCAAGATAGAATCTTGTTGGAGACTGATGCACCTGATGCTTTACCCAGATCGGACCTTGGTTCTCTGGTTTCGGTTGAAGGGACCCCTTCGATTCCTCTTGACAAGAGTAAAGAACCAGATTCAAATGATGATGCGGTGGCATCAACTGGGACAAAAGAGGCGTCTGCATTGCCAAAGGAGTCTCTCAACCATCCTGCTAATATTCACATCGTACTCACATACGCATCTTCTCTGCTCGAGATCTCTGAGGAAGAGCTTGCAAGACTGAGTTATTCAAATGCGACTCGACTTTTTTCTTACAAAGGTTCTAAGGTGATCAATGATATTTAAGCGGTGTAATGGTAACTTTGCAACGGTGATTATTCCTGTTCATATTTAAGTGGTCCTTCGCTCTTTGCCTCTTTGGTTTTTCAGCCTAGGGGCCAATACTGATGATAATGTATGATCATGCTCTTAGTTATATCAATACGGCTTTAATCTGATAATAAATGGCAGTCTTCCGCTTAGAACAATACATATAACTTCCATGATATAGCTGAATCCGCTGCTGAAATTTACTTCAGCTTTTCCATACCCCATTCGCATACAAACATCACTTTCTGCATTTTTACCCTATCAAGAAAATATAGTTGCCTGAAAGTGACTTGAAGGGGTGATGCAAATGGCATACCCAAATGACAATAATCTAATTAGATGCAATATATTGCCTTCCCAACTCAGGGCTTGCATAGTTTCAATCTCCACATACAGATCTCGAGTTGACCATTCAAATTTACAGATACACGTTTGTATTGTTCAAAACATTACAATTTACAAAAATGAGCTATTCGTGCTTCTTCAGTCTCATCTTTTGCCCAACATCACCGCTGTAAGGAGCGACATGGTATGCATATTGCTGGAGGACTGAAAACACCACCATTTCGAGACAGATCAGCACATTCTGGATCGCTTCCTCCAGGTGCTCGACGTCCAACCAAAAGTGGTTGGCTTTGATAATACCTAATGCGACCAGAATCTCGAGCACCACTCCCTGGATGCAAACAGCAGATAAAATTTTCATCATACTGGACTCAAAAAAATAGAACACAGGTGCAGAAAAACTAGGGAGCTCAAGCCGAGTCATATTAACTTTTGCAAGAATTGTACAAACCATATATGCTGTTGCCTCTCAGTTCAAAATCAAACAAGTCAATTTGAAAGTGACAACCATATTAGCAATCTCAGCATATGTTATTTTACGGTATATGGAGTATTTGTTCGTCCAATCACCAATTGGCATAGAACACTGAAGACGATAGGGGATGGAGGAAGCTAGATTTAGTCACAACCAAGGTTTACTGCTCTAATAAATAACATGCTAAGGCAATGCTTGAGGCAGAATAGTGAGACTGATATTCAATATAGTCCAAAGGGTCGACATATTCAATAGAGTCTGTCTCCATGTATGAAGACATTATAATACAAGCCCACATAAACCTGCCAAGCACAGGGTCTACGAAGACATAATAATCTTAACATAAAAATCATCACATTCGAAAAACCGCAAGTGAATGGCCAATATTCTAGCACAGAGTCTCATGTCTTCACAGGTTACCTACCAAAACCTTAACTTTGCCTGAAAGCCAACATAATGAAACTTGAATCTTCATCCATTTTCCAATATAATGTAAGGACTTTTAAATACCAGTAAGCAAAAAGCTTTGCAACCCAGAGACATTGGGAAGATAAGGAATGATAAGGACATTACCTGCCAGAAGCAAAAGAACACAATGCCCTTGATACACAAGAACTTAGCAAGTGGATTATGCGGCTTCAACTCCTTCGCAAACACGTGATAGAACAACACGAAAGAATAAAGAGCGAGAGAGACAGAAATATTCAGGATTATGGTGAAGACCCAGCTGACCCAAGTGGTATACATCCCAAGAAGTTGCAGTGTTATCATGAGAATTGAGCAAACGGGACGAACAATAACGAATTGCCACGTCCACCACTTCAGGAGCTTCAGAGTTTCATGGTCCAGGTGGGCAGTATGAGGCTGCATTTGAAGAAGAAAAATGAGTAAAACAATACGCCAACTTGGTATTCCAAGATCAAAGGCCTCCAAATCACTGATATACGGAAAAACTGAGCCCAAAGTTACTACATACTTCTGTGATTGATTGTGGTCAAACAGAGCTCACCGAGTACGTGCATTGCCACATCAAGAAGCTAAAGAAGAATACATAATCTAGGGATCCCATTTAACTAAAGCATCTTAACCATCCAACAGTAAACATAGTAAACAGAAATTTTCTCAATCACCTGAAAAAGAGTCATGGGGAAAGAATGGTGGATTTCTCTTCCTTTGATCTCATCTGGAACAATGTTCTTGCTGATAGAAATGTTCAGATAGCTGTATAGCAGTGCCAAAAATTTAGCAATCACCTGCTCGTAAGACAGTTCAGGTTTAAGCAAGAGTAAATGAGAGAGCACAATGCAGAATGCTCAAACCATATTTTCAATGATGACAAGGCAGGTAGTTACCAGGGCCTCGTAGCATTCCTTGACTGAATCCAGAAACGTGAAGAAAGGCTTGCTTCCCTCTATATCTAGCAGACCCACAAATGCATCAGCAGCATATATGGGAGCCATAAGGATGATGATCAAAATTGCCTTCTGCTCCTTGGGGTTCTTCCAGTAAAACAGATGTTGAGATAGGAGTTGGACAGTGAAATGCATAGACAACAACACACAAACTCCAGATCCCAGCACTGTGATTTGTCCACGATCCATTTTCGAAAAATCCATTAGGTGTGACATATTTATCCTTGGCCAGATACAATCTGCAACCTGGTAATTTAAAAGATAATGTTAGAACCATAGCTACAACTTTGAAACTAAGCAACCAGTAAAACATACTTAAATGACAACCAAAATGATAAAGTCATAACAAAACAAGTCCATCACAAGAGAATTAGACAGCTACACAGCTTCAGTCTGGCAAAAATGAAGGCTCTTTACCCCATTCTCTCTTGAAAATCAGCATAAGAATTTTTAGAACCTAAAAAGCAACACAGCATACGCAGCAGCCACCAGTTGCACAAGTACAGCTAATTGGAATGCGACTAATCCCCGTATATCTTTAAGACCAAAATGTCTTTGAGACACTAGTATAATCACGTTATGATCAACTTAGTGGTGTTGTTCGAAAAATCAATGGCTGATGATGGAGAAACAGGTAGTTCATGAATGATGATTTAGTTATGGGAATTCTCTCTTTATTCTCTAATATACTCGATTACGCATGACAGGTATTTTCCTTTGAGCATGACAGGACTAACTTAGCCTATTCTACCAACCACGCTTAGATGATAGGGAAACAGAAGGATAGACTATTGTGCCGTGTAATTCTTATCTTGCAATGTACAATGTTCTTCATTAGTATCATATAGAAGAACAAATTACTCCATACCAGTATTTAAAAAATCTCAGATTGCCCACTCTTAGATTCAAGCGACAGAGAACCTTTCAGTATTCTAAGTCTTAGACGCTATCCAGTTCAATCTGCATCACCATGCCACACCAAGATCACACACCTTCCATGTCTTCAAAATATCAAAATCCAAGTGTGTATAACTCCGACTTTTTCCATCTAAAGCCTATAGGAAGAAACATCGCCGGTGCAGAACCAAACCGAACCAGTAAAAAACCATAAACTGACAGTCCAATGGAAATGAAATTAAGAACAATCAATCAAGATTCCATCGAAATCTACTAGATAAGATTCATCTAGTGAATCCAAGTCTACTTCGATTACTACTAATTCAGACACATTCACTAGTATCTCTCAATTTTCATGAACTCAACTCAAATAATCAAATAACTCACAATGCACTACTCCAATCTCAATAACACGGACAAACAAATACGACGAATTTTTTCTTTAGGTGACAAAACCCTCATTGATCAACACTAACACAGTGTCAGAGGAACCAACTCAGTCTAAAGTCTAAACTGATGATAGAACGTCGAATTCTGTATCAATGAAAACAATCATCAGCCAGTTATTTGGCTAAGTGAAAACAATCATCAATGAAAACAATCATCAGCCACTGGATCGATGAAAATCACAAGTCAGGGTCACACTTCGCCATCAATCGATGTGAATAAATTATGATTTCTTGAGGTCAATAGCACAAGGGTAAACGATCTAGAAAGTTCGCGAATCAATAGAAACTGCTAATCGCTCAAATGAATCGAAGGAACTCACCGAATTCGGGAGAGAGTAAAGATGCGATTTGCTCCGGCGATGGAGGCCGAAGAGAACCGGGAGTGAAGACTCCGATTTTGCTCCTTTTCAACTTCAAACAATTCTTTAAACCGTCCCTTTTTTATGGGTGTGTCTGCTCTCATAAGATAATTAGACCAGATTATTAATTTCAAGATAATTTATTCGGAGAATTATAAATAAATTTTTAAATAGATTTTATTTTGATGTGTCAAAAGTTTCAACGTATATTTAGATATTCAAATAAAAAAATATGTTAGTTTAAGTATTCATGATTAACCAAATGCAACATCCTAACCCAACTTTCTTCCCTCCATCTTCATTCTCTTCATTATTATCCAAATCAATCTTTTGTCATCTTCATTATTGCACTCATTATTAATCTCCATTAAACCCCAAATCTTCATTAAATTTGAGACCATTGTGGATGTCGTGGCTGATGACAGAAATTGGGTGATGCGGGATATTTAATTTTTTTTTCTTTTTTTTTAGCTTAATCGCATTGCTTGTCGTTGTGGTCAATTGTGTTTCTATCACTTTTCTAAATGGATTTTCAGTGTTGTCTCTTGGGTTTGTTGTTGCTTTTGGTCAAGAAGGATGAATTGGGAGAAGGTTGATATGGAAGCTGACATGCCGTAGTTCTTTTGAGTCACAATGCATTTTTTTTTTTTAAATTATCGTTTTCATTAATGTTAAATGCATTTTACATCATCAACCACCTACCAATGCAATATCTACAGCTCTGAGATGGAATGGAATACAGCTCTGAGATGCATTTTTCATTTGTTACAGTTCAGAAGTTCTTGTGTTACACGTCATAATTTCTTTTTTGTTTTAGTCCAAAATTGTTTTTGTTTGCAGTTCACAGTTCAATTTCTTACAGTTCACAAATCCTTTTGTTGTGCTTCATACTTTCTATTGAGACAATTTACTATATTGTTTTTTGTAGTTCGCAGTCTCTATTGTTACAGTTCAGTATTGATTATCGTTACAGTTCGTATAATTTGAGATTCAATTACACATTGAAGACAATTCATATTTTTCTTTGTTACAGTTCAGAAGTTCTTGCATTACACATCACATTATGTTTTCGTTTCAGTCCAAAATCATTTTGTTTGCAGTTCACAGTTCATTGTCTTATAGTTCACAAGTCCTTTTAGTTATAATTCATTGTTTCTTTTTGAGATAGTTCACTAAGTTGTTTATTTGTAATTCACAGTCTTTGTTCTTACATTTCACGTTTGATTTTTTTCACAGTTCGTATCATTTGAGATTCAGTTTAGTTACACACAGGTCGAATTTCAATATTTTTAATTTTATTATTTTTCTATCACATGTTAAATGGAACTGTTATTCAATCAATGTAAGGAAGTCCATGTCGCTGTGGGAGATATACGAGTAATTGACGGAGAAGTGTCCTCAAATAATTCCAATAAATATGATATTGCGTTATTTTGCGTCACAAATTGGATGCCACGTAACGTTGTTCATTGATAGCCATGTGACGAACATGTTCCATGTGTGCACATGCGCTAATATTGGCGTCATCGAGATGGAAGCTTCGAAGAGGTTTGCTACACCTCCACCTCCAAGGAGTAGCTCATTGAGTATGCGATTATCCCATGGGTATGCTTGTAATTCATGATTTTTATACCCGACAATTCATAACTTCTGTACCTGACAGTTCATAACTTCTATTTCTGTCAGTTCATGACTTTCATATCTAATAATTCATGATTGTCAAACTATTCAGTTCATGTCTTTTATTCAACAGTTAATGCAATGTATCATGTGAAGTTAATGAAACTTAATAAGCCGTTTTCTGGTGTGCAGATCATGTAACAATGAAAGCCCAAGTGGTATGACCACAACAAACAATGATAACATTTCCATTGAATTATGACGTGAATCCATTGAAGAGGTAGCTCAGAGGTTCGGAAGTAGGGAAGAGTTTCGAATGGCGATTAAAAATTATCTCATTTCTACACCGCGTGATTTCAAGTTCGAGAAAAACACTTCTAAAAAGATCGTTGCTTCGTGCGTCGAGGTGAACTGTAACTGGCGAGTTTACGCATCCAAATCAAAGAGAGATGAGGAGTTTGCAATCAGAAAATACAAACTTATGCACACTTGTGAATGCGGCTTAGAAGATCGAGGTCATCCAAAAGCAAAATTTGTTTGGGTTGTAAATATTGTTAAGAGGAAGCTATGTCATACTTCCAGCTATGGCCCTAAGGATATTGTGAAAGAGAAGTATGGTGTTGAGTTACGTTATCACCATGCTTGGCGAGGGAAGGAGCATGCCTTAGAGGAGATTCATGGGAGGTACAAATATTCTTTCGATCAATTGCGCACTTATTTAAGCAATTTGAGAATCTCGAATCCTGGGAGCATTGCGAAGTATGAGGTGTATAATGAATCGAGGTAATTTATCAGATTGTTTGTGGCGTTTCTAGCTTCTTTGATTGGATTTGACCGAGGATGTAGACCTTGTGTGTTCCTCGATGGAGAATTCTTAAAAAGCAAATACCGGGGTTGTCTTCCGTCTGTAATAGCACTGGATTCTTAGAATCAAATGTTCCCCATTTGTTTCGGTGTGGTTGAAGAAAAAAAATGAGAGTTGGACATGGTTCCGTGATCAATTTGGTCGAGCATTGTTGCCATATAATAGTGGAGCGTGACATCAGTATACTTTCTTCTTGAACCGACATAAAGGGCTGTTGAATGCAGTTGCTCAATATTTTCAGAATGCTCATCACTCATACTGCTTGAGGCATCTTGTCGACAACTTTAAAAAGGAGGTATCGTTCTGTATTATTTATAGTTCATAGGTCTTTTTGATACAGTTCACTAGTCTGTTCAATACTGTGCATGAGAGGATCTAGACGCAATCGTGTACAATATAACTGACAGTTACTTCATTGGCTTTTTTTAGGTACTCAAAAAATACCCTAATCTCAACAAAAGGGATTAATGTCTTCAACAGTGCGGCCTATGGGATGACAGTTGATTTTTTCAAATAAATATCAACAAGATTGTTAGCGCAATGTCACTGTCAAGGAATTTCATTGCCGATTCACGGTTAGAATGTTGGGCCAATGCTCTTGTCATCGAAAAACGATAGGGAATCATAACAAATAATCTGGCGGAATCGTTAATAGCTGGATTAGAGATTCTCGTCACGTACCGATCACCGCGATGGTTGATCAGATTTGGATCCAAATTATGAAGCTTATGTATGAATGAAGAGAGATTGATTTTAGCGGAGCAACCATCTTGCGTCCGGTTCCCAAAAAAACAAAAACTTGTTCTTACCTGTGAAACAAGTCGTGGCATAAGGCTTTATCACGCAACCCATTTCAAGTTTGAAGTGATTGATAAAGATTCGACCCATGTTGTGGACCTTGAGCAAGAGACATGCACTTATATTGAATGGCAGGTAAATGGTATGCCATGCAAACATATAGGTGCTGCCATTGAGTCAAAAGGTGATTATTTGGTTGAATATTGTGAACCGTTCTTCACAGTGGAGATACACGGGGAAACTTATAGAGAGGTTGTTAACACGATTCCTCAGCAACCGCAGCCTTTGATTCCTCTTGATCTACTTGAGATAAGGGCGCCGGATGTACCAACACCAGGCCGAAGGAGGACCAGGTGGATACCTTCTCAGGTTAATTCATGACCGATAACGTGCACTACCTGCCACAGACATGGGCACAATAGGCACACTTGTCAAAGCCCAATCCGTGGTGATTAAACTATGTAAAATGTCGATGTGTTTTTACGAATTCATCGAACTATCGTAAAGTCTCGTATCTGTGGCACTATGTATTGTTCCATGGAGTTCGTCAATTTTATGTATTTGTAAACTTCATTCATTACATATTGTATGTACTTAGTTATTAAAAATATAGTTCATGCATTCCCTGATATCAGTGCATCGTAGTTGAACAAACAGTCCATGTCTTACTTTTCCTGTAGTTCACCACATGACAGTTCATGACTTACTCTACCTGTAGTTCATGACAGTTCAACACTAAATGGATGACTGTTCATGACTTACTCTACCTGCAGTTCACTAAATGATAGTGCACGACACTTAAAAGGGAGACTTCTCATTAAACAACACTAAATGTACTTCATGACGCTAAATGACTCTCCTATCTGATGACAACATGACACTACATGACAATTCGCAAGTTAATTAAAGTCATGTTCATAGCTTTAGTTCATAATAGTTCGTGTACAATAATTAGCGTATTTCATTGTAAAAAGACACAGTTATTGTCAATGAACAATGAGAATTAATGTATGGAGTCGTTGGTAGCCTTTTTGTGCTAAAACATGAATATTTATGATTCTTATAACATATCCAATTGATCTATGTCCTCATCGTATTATCACCCTTGACAGTTTACAGCCGATATATTTACAGTTCATGTAGAACTCTAGAGGCAGCTTGTTATAGACTATATTGAAAGTGCATCAGTGCATCGTTGGAGTGAAATTTCCCTAAAAGAACTAACATCAGACTCGATTGGATGAAATTTCATCAACTTCATACAAATGTTTTCCATGTCATCAAATGAATATGAATAAATCTTTATCAACTTCACACTCATCAAGTGCATCATTGTTGAAGTATAATATAGATGATGTCATGTAATTTATCTCTTATCAACCTCTTACTGTTCATCTTCATGGATTCAAAACTTCATATAATTCATACAGTTCATGTATTTTTTTATCATTTAGTTCATAAATAAATATCATCCAGTTCATGATTATACGTCATCTTATTATTTGTTTGCATCATCACTATTAATGTCAAATCAATATTTTATGACAAAATGATATCATCATTCGTGTATGAAACGATAGTCGATCTCATGAAGTTCATTACAAAGTATAATACAGTTCATGACTTTTCGTTTTGGCAGTTCAAATGATGCAGTTCATTACAAATCAATAGTTCATGACATAATGACAGTTAACTTTACATAGAACTGCAGTTCAAAATATCAGCAACAACAGTTGTTTCTACAACATCATGACAGTTTACGATTCGTTGCTCGGTCTCTCAAATTCACAATACTTGACGCAGTAGGTTCAAACCTAATCGAGCTCTTTCTTGAGCAATGTCAAAACAACGTCCCTCGTCATATGTATTCACCACGAGAGCTTCTGCCCACAAACAAAAAAAACCTCTACAAGCTATGCCATCCTCCTGTTGCTGACACTTTTCATCCTGTTTCAAATCCACTTTATACTCCATCTTATATACCACATTGATGTAATTCTCTAGAAATTGGGCCTGTAATTTTCGCAAAAAAAAAATCCGAAAACAAAAAAGAAAACATTGATGCACAGATTCCATAAGATATACAACAACGTAAACTTAGAAAAATAACCAGAACTACCCCTTGACGTGACAGTCGCTTCCAAGCCACGCGACTGAAATCGTAGTGAGTTAGTTCTCCAGATTGGATATCCAAAACTAAGAGACTCCAATGCCACCCCTCTCAATCATGAAGAGGGATCAGAACGAGTCGAGAAGACAAGAACTTCTCCTTGGGTACAATTCCTAATCCAGGCCTGAAGATGTTTACCCATCAATTCCAAATTGATAGCTAGAATGTCTCTACTCCATTTGCTCTCATCCTCCTTTACTATTGTCGCAAATGTTCCCTGTAGAGTATCCATATAAAGATGGTGGATGACAATCTTCATTTCAGTAAATATCCTACTATATTACAGTCCATGACAATCTTCATTTCAGTATCCATTGAAATTAGAGGTGTAATTATAATCAACCTAAATAACAATTCTTACCAATATCTCAGACTTTCAATTAGTGCAATCTATTCCTTCAGTTATCATGGACATTATGCAATCGATCACGTCAGCATTAAGCGCCTCGTTCTTCAATAGGAGGGCAATATCCTTTCCTGCTAACCAATCACAACCATCATCGGTTGGATTATCCCAGAGACTTTCTCTGCAATAAATTAGAGCAGGCCAATCAGACAGTTTAAAGAAAGGAAGAAGTTCTATTGCATGCAGTTCTATATCTGATAAATTACAATTCAAACTATATAAGATAATAGTATAAAAATAACAATAAGACAGAACTCACTACATGTCACAGGTCCTGAAAAAACGGTGCACTAACTCTTGATCTTCGATTGGAAGGAGTTTCATTCCACTAACTCTGGGCATTCCCTTTGAAACGATTGCAACAGCTTCCCTGACTTTTTTTTTTCTGGCGACGACGATGGTACGTTAATGGGCTACATTTTTTCTGCTTTTTTGGCGCCACGCTTCTTTGGTGTAATTCTCCAAAATTGTCGCTTTGTTTGCTTGCCACGTTTGGTTCGTCTTTTGACAGCTTCAGCAATAGTAGCTGGATCAGGTGAACCAGCAAATTCCTCCTGCAAGCTTTGCCAAAACACCACGAACCAGTGTGAACGTATCAGCTCCTTCCACTCTCTGGCCTACAACTTCACCCCCACTGAAGAGCTCCTCTTCATCCTTCTGTTCCTCTACATGCTCTTGTCTTTCTTCTCCTTTCTCTTCTTCCTTCTCTTCTCTCTTCTCTTCTTCCTTCTCTTCTCTCTTCTCTCTACCTTCTCTTCTTCTTGTCTCTCTTCTTCTTCCTTCTCTTCTTCCTTCCCTTCTTCCTTCTCCAGTGCATTATTCATCTCTTCTTTCTCTTCTCCCTCCTCTTCATCTCCCTTTCCAACACTAGAATCTTCCCCCTCTGAATCCCCCAGTTGTGATTCTTTCTCCTTCTCTGAATTCTTCCCCATATCCATTCCATTCTTCTCATCATTATCATCTTCATCATCTACTTCATCCTCTGAGTTCTACAGTTCACAACAATTCGATTGACAGTTTATCTATACATTTAATATAGTTTATAAGTATCTACATTGTCAGTGTATAAGACAAATTTACCTGTTGTGATGATGGTCCAACTTCACTCAATTGAAGCAACCTCTCTTCTTTGCATGAGAATATAGATACGACCTCATGCGGGTAAACTTCAGCAAATAACTTTTTTGTGTTGTCCACCGTTATACTCTTGATGTCAATCCAACGGAACATTCGTGGGATTCTTATATGCTCCGTTGGATTCAAGAGTTTGCCCTCAAATATCTCGTACACCGAAGCCTACATGCGAATCAATGTTATCAACAATACATTGAATGTCAAACAAGATTACAATGCATATCCAACATAATTACAGTGCATATATAACTCAATAACAGTGTAAACTCAATGTTGTCAACAGTACAATGTATGCCAAACAAGAAGAGAGTGTATATCTAACATAATGATAGTGCATATCTAACATGATTACAGTGCACATATAACTCAATCACAGTCTCTCATTTATGTTATCAACTATACAGTGCATGTCGAACAAGATTACAGTGCATGCCAAATAAGATTACAGTGCATGTCAAACAAGATTACAGTGTATATATAACCCAATCACCGTGTAAAATCAAAGTTTAAAAGGAGAGAAAAATTAAGATTTCATACCAACAATGCATACGCACATCCCTCGAAGTAGGGAGTTATAGGTGGTATCTCTTGATCATCCTCTTTTTTCTTCCCCTTTTCCGTCGCCATTTCGCGCCTGAATGATTTAATCTTGGTGATGCCGTCTACAACCGACTTGTAAATAGCCGCTCCCCAAGCCTATTCTCCAATCATATGGAGATTATCAACATATGAGAAACAAAAATAGAGGGTATAGAAGGATATCCTCGGGAATAAAATACAGTTACAAAGAAACAATACAAAGACTCGAACAAAATCCCCCACTTTACGCTTATCCTCCCCTCGATCCAACCCTAATAGTTTCTCAAAAACAAGGGCCCTTGTTGCAGTTTTTTCCTTCACATTACCTCTTCAGAGTTGAGCTTTCCAATCTCGATTGACAATTCACATCCAAACCAATTGATCTCAAACTCACAACCAATAAAATTTGTTCTTTTGTAAGTGGAACTACATTTTGGTCAACCCCAACCCTGAGCCCTAACGGTTGAACACTAAATGAGTCCAGAATTCCCTTCAACCGGGCTATGTCAATGCGGCGAGGAGGAGTATCTAGAAATCGATGAAAGGGAGTGGTTCTGAGCATAGCCATACATGCGGATGAAACAACACTTTTCAACGTTTGCATCTTGTCACTGAAATAGGAAAGAGAGCACCTTGTTTGCAAAATTGCCACTTTCCTTTTTGCCTTGGTCTTGGCTTGGTTTCTCTTTGCCGATGTCCTGCTCTGTGAGCTACAAATCAAAAAATAGTGCATAATCCAGCAAGACACAGTGCATGTCATTGAAGAATTGATGAATCAAGTTTTACAATTTGAGTCTCACAAACCTAATTATGATTTGAGTCACCTTCGGCTCCTTCGAAGACCCATCCTTTTTCGTACGCTTCCTGATCGATTCATGATCGATCGATGCAGTTCTCTTTTCGGGAGTCATTGGTGATGAGAAATGGTTAAGAGAGTTCGTTCAGGGGCGAGGTTTGATGTTAGACAGTTTGAACTGTGGCTTTCCATGGAGTTTGTTACGAACTGTCAAATTGATCCTCTATGTGTTTTAGGTTTTTATTTCATCTAAAACAGAAGATCGGGAACAAAGCACATGTGGAAGGTTCTATATGTGAAGCTTATCTTTTGGAGGAAGCTTGCAACTTCGTGAAATTGTATTTTCCAGAGAGCGTGGACTCAAAGGCTAATGATCTTCCTCGGTGTGCTAGAAGAGATGGTGCTGATGAGGAAGCTCCTGATCTTCTAGATGTATTTTGCAGAAATGGAGGATATGCTCCGATTGAGAAGATGAAGAAGAAAAATAAAAGAGGAGAGAAGAAGCTCACACTTGACGATTGAGATTCCGAGACAGCTCATAGATATATTTTGAACAACTGCGACCATATTACACCGTTTGAGAGATATACAATTCAAGTATTAATCAAATGTGAATATGTTACCCATTATATTTTGTGGCAAAATTCTTGATAGGTTGTTTGAGGAGGACATGGTCAGAAATGGTTCAGTGAACACAGGCGAACAAGCATGGACCCATGGTCGTCATATTTGGTCGGTTTGGTTGAAAAATCATGTGATGTGACTTCAAGACAATGAGATTATCAAAACAATAGCTTCTAGACCTGCCATTTATGTGAAAAAGTTCACACAATATGTTATGGATGATTTTCTTTTCGATACATATGAACGTGGAAAAGGAAAAGCAACGGTCAACTGAGGAGTGTGCGTGAAAGGGGATGGCGATCTAAACTATTACGGGATCCTCATTGATCTTGTGAAACTTCAATACATAGCCCCAGGATTTAGAAGTCTGGAGATAGTCTTATTCAAGTGTGAGTGGTTTGATTCTGTCTCGGGATTTACTGTTCATCCTAGCTATGGGATTGTAGACATTGATCGGACATCAAGATATAGAGGTCTCTATGATCCTTTTGTCCTTGCCACACAAGCTATCCAGATCTACTACGCTCCTTATCCAGGATGTTCACCACGAAAATCCAAGTGGTGGGCAGTCTTCAAAACGAAAATAAGATCAACAATTGATGCACCGATAATGGAAGATGCATATCAAGAAGACTTGACTGTGAATCCACCTATTCTTGAAGCTTTGGATCAAGAAGAATATGGGAATAATGATGATGATGGTGGTGAAAATGAGATGGAAGAAGAACAAGATAAAGAAGAACCCCAAGAAGAGGCTGAAACAGAAGAGGTGGACGAGGAAGAAGAAGAAGATGGGGAGGATGAACAGAATGATGATAAAGGGGAGGATAATGAAGAAGAGGAATAAAGGTTTTTCTACTTTAAAAGTTTTTTTCACAATATAAAAATCACATAACGATGTAACTTGTAATAATTATATCATATCAAATGAATATTGCTAAAAGGTTTTGTATTATTTCAGATGTCTTCTTCTAGCTGATCTAGAGGCAGGCGTAGAGCCTCTTGTGAAGGCTCAGCATCACGTCGAGCTTCAGTCTCCCGTGAGGGGAGGAGCATGGATCGAGGTTCCGATCCTGACTCATTCTTCACGTTATCGGCCGTATAGTCTAATGGCTCTCATCACTTTGACATCATGGCCCCAGTCATAGGCGATGATCATTTACGACAGCCAGCAGAGGCATCATAGCCATCTACACATGTATCTACTGTCGGGCATTCTTTCAAAGGTGGTAGCAGACGTTCTCATGGATCTCACGGGATAGATCCTGATCCGAGCAGTCCTATACATCCGGACACACATTGGTAAGCCATTTGTTTGTATTGTTCTTTATGATTTTCTTTCATGTTTCCGTTCTTCCTATTTTTCCTAATGTCATTATCGTACTTCAAATCATTTGACAGGTTGTATCATGATGATGTATTCAGAGGGACTGTTGCATCATTCCAAGCTTTCTATGAGGAACCATGGATGAACTTTGGAGAGCTTCCCGCTTTTGTTCGGGATCGTATGTTTGGATTTTTCAGGGTATGTGTTTAAGTTTGATTTCATTCATTTATGTTAAATTTTTTAGTCTTTCTTATATATAGTTTTCGAGTTTTCCAATTCAACATTTGAAGACTTTGTTCACTTAGGATTCCTCATTGGATTGCCAAGTACGTGAAGCTTGGGAGGCAAAGTTACATTGCTGTATGCGCGATTCAGTGTACAAGACGTGACTCATTCTTTTGGATTTCTGTTTTGTGCTTTAGATTCTTTATTGTGGAAAAAAAAAAAAGAAAAATCATACCAAACAATTTAGATTCATTTGCCAAAGAATCCAAAAATAGAAATACACAATCAGAAGCAATTGTAACGCCTTGTAATCCAACTTATGCTGACACATGTGTTATGTCGATATGGGCCGAATCGATTCATAGCTAGGTCAAACAACCCAAATAGGTATTGGGTATAGAAGAAAAGAAACGACTAAGCATTTGCTTTACATTAATTACAGTTTGCATAATTAGATATTCAATTTCAGTATTACAAGATTAGTTACATATTAACTCAAAATAATCATGCACTGGTACATATATCCAAAAGAAGTGAGACAAGCTATATGCATGCAATCTCCCCCTACTGCAGTCCAGTCTCATTACGGTCCGTACCTGAAAATGAAACACATAACCCGCGAGTAAAAAGCTCAGTAACTTAGAGTGATGTGTTTCATTCTCGTGGAATTTTTTCGTGACAATATAGGATCCGAGAAAACTCCTAAAGGACCCCTGAAGGGAAGTAAGTCATACAGAATATATACTTAGGCCATATTAGTTAAACAGTAATGTTATATCATTTTTCGTATCTTTTCTTGTTATTATAATTAACCACTGATACAGGACATGGACCACAAAGGACTAACTCAGAGGGATACAACCAACTCTAACAACTCAACCAACTTAGATTACAAACAATTGGGTGTCAATCGTCAACCGAGCAAGTCTACCTGAAATCGTATTCTTTTTCATTCCTGTCCGCATCTCTAATGGTATAACCATCAATGATCGGTTCCGGCTAGATACCGTCATTGGAGGGGCCTCCCTGTAGAGGGTTACAGGTGACCCCGTCACCAACGGTCTCAGTGCAGTTGCATGCATGCGAAGGAGACAAGTCGCAGATATCTCCTCCCTAGCTAGTTCCATTACTTGACCACCACGATGACTTAAAGAATATTACTCTAGCATCCAATGACTCACAAATCCCAACAAGGCTCAACAAAACAATCGATGATCCCAATGGATCCATGAAGGGACGCTCAAACTCAACCTTCGACACAATGAACTCCTAAGAAAACAACAATGGTCACAATAGACCCAAAAGGGACGCTATGCTCAGCCTTCACAACAACACTTCCTAAGAAAAAGACCATTGATTCCACGGTCCTAGAAAGAACGCATTGTGCTCGACCTTCACAACTCAAGGACACTTTGTATATTATTTCGTTCGTTTCATATTAGTTCACATCTCATAGATAGTGCAACCAAGGTTTACATTCTTGTGTCCTTTTTATTTAAACGATATAAGGGTTATTTTCATTTATTTCCCGATAAGATACATACGTTATAATGGTGTATATTCTAACCCAGTCAATCCTCATATCCATATCACACAACAATCATGAAAAACATCCATCCTCGTTCTCGATCCCAATGTCCCTTGTTCTTCCCTCCATGATACACAAAATATCTTTCATATACTAACCCCATGATCACGCACAACCATAACCAAGCATACGCACATGAGACTTAACAGCCCATGATCACGCATAACACGTGCATACAACGCACCACTACAACCAACCACACGCACATGAGACTTAACACCCCCGAGACACTTTCGGCCTGAGGAAAACCACACTTCACCACCCCTTAACCTCATATCACGTAACCACGAATGTACATAATCCCTTACGCACATTTCAAACCAAACCCTAGTTCTTTTCCCGCCACCTTAGCACATATATACCAAGTAACCAAGCATATTATCGCCCTCCTGGCGGTAATCTCCTCATCACCAGAACCAAACCACATCAAAACACACAATCCAAGCACAAGGCGAATCAAGAAGGGGCTAGGTTACCTCCCGATGTATAAACCCTAGTCACATATGACCCGAGAAACTCTTGATCAACAACGCAAGACAACGACACCACACGAGAAGGGGCCGTCGTGTGGACACAAGTAAAATGGACATCCTACTCTCATTCTTACTATCATAAACATCACTTGAGAACATTTCCTCAAAGTTATTTCATAGCACACCCTAGTGCTTTCTAACTTATTCCAGCTACATTAAAGTTCCTCACAGGAATCAACCTTTGTACTCTTAATACTCGAGTAATAGAACAACAAATCAGAGGATAAGCACAACCCAACACCATACATGATGTTGTTGTAAATAGATCAATCATTTGATAATCACAACCAAGATAAGCATCTAAGTCTCATTTTACTGTGTCATATACCCTGCTTGAGAATATTCCTTCAATGTCATTTCTTAACACATCTTAGTACTTCTTTTATCATTCCAAAAATATCCTCAAAATATCAAGGTTTTTTTCTTGTTTGGTCTTATTTGCACAAGTGTTGTTTTTAATTCCAATTAAGCCAAACCTATGAGTTCAATCCAATATAACTCATGCTATCATAGTCATCTTATATTCCATTCATTTGTATTGTGCTTAACATATTTCTAAATGATTCAACTTAATTCTTATCCTAAACCTTTAACTCTGATGCCAATCTATAACGCTCTGACTTTTCTGACCTCTTCATAGGAGTCCACGTGGCATTACTGCCACTGGGCCCAACGCCTCAGTTAGACATACTCATCACATCCTGACTCAGGCATAAAAATTAAGTTAAGTTCATTTATACCTCATTAGTTTAGAAACTTTTGATGCACTGAATCATAGCTCAGAATATCACCTTTGCTATAAAATTTACATCTTTTTCTACTATCAGAATACCTTTCACATATAAGTTACATCTAGCATTAAATCATATGTCACACTTCTTCTCCAAGTCTTACTCTTGTAACAAACAGAAGAGGAAAGACATAGAAAAATAGTAACCGTGAGCTATATGAGCTCAATGACGTGTCGGCCCCCTTACCAGGGGTTACACGAGAGAAGAAGGTAAGAAACGAAAAGGGGAACGATTACTTGGATCCTTTGTTCCAGCACTCTCGAACTATCATGTCAATATCTGGCATTCACAATTATCATCATAAGCATACCAGAAATTCATCCTAGTCACATAAGTACATTTAACACCACATAATAACACTCCAGACCACACGTCAATCGACACTCCAGATATCATCAACGCTATTTAATACCGTCATACCCTTTCTGGTATGACAATCAAGACATCCATGTCAAACAAACTGAGAAAATGACACTGTGACACTACAGGTCCCCAGTCCAAGTCTCACGCACTGCTGCACTCAGCAGTTCACTCAAGATTCTGTTACACTTATCATCATATCCATCACACAGAGATGATAGACAATAGATACCCTCAATGCTATAATTATACCCTTGGCGAGACTTATTCAATTTCACAAGTAAGCTCTCTTTAGTTTTAGTATAAGGGACATCCGCGAAAGGAGATCAGTCAAATCGGAGCCCAGGGTCTCCTGCAGTGAGACACACCCGCATACCAAAACAGCCTGAGAGGGTCGATGAAAAAAATATCACTACTAGTCACTGTGTAACTGTAACGCTTCGATTTTCCATTATTTATTAATGATACATAGGACGTC
The DNA here is from genome assembly GCA_035668315.1 of Drosera spatulata. Taxonomy (NCBI): domain Eukaryota; kingdom Viridiplantae; phylum Streptophyta; class Magnoliopsida; order Caryophyllales; family Droseraceae; genus Drosera; species Drosera spatulata. The sequence continues at coordinate 22,923 of JAOVYX010002674.1, forward strand.
ACTGTCGCTGGGTCCAACACCTCAATTAGGCAAAAACTATACTTCCTTACTTAATCATAAGAATTAAGCTAAGTTTATTTATACATCATTAGTTTATAAACTTTTGATGCACTCAATCATAACTTAGAATATCACCTTTACAACGGAATTTACATCTCTTTCTAAGATCAGAATACTTTTCATAGATAAGCTACATCTAGTATCAAATCTTAGATCACACTTCTCCTTTAAGTCTTACTCCTGTATCAAAGAGAAGAAGAAAGACACAGAAAAATAGTAACCGTGAGCTATAGGAGCTCAATAACGTGTCGGTCCCCTTACCAGGGGTTGCACGAGAGAAGAAAATAATAAAAGAAAAGGGAAATGATCACTTAGATCCTTTGTTCCAGCACTCTGAAATTATTATGCTAATCTAGCATTCACAATTATCATCACAAACATACCACTGATTCACCCTAATCATATAACCACACTTAACATCACGTAACAACGCTCGAAACCATGCGTCCATCGACACTCCAGACATTATCGACGTCAATTACTACCACTATACCCTTTATGGTAATGACAGTCAAGACCTCAATATCAAACAAATTGAGACCATGACACTGTGACACGATAGGTCCCCAGTCCAAGTCTCACGCACTGCTGCTCTCAACAGTTCACTTAAGACTTTGTTATACTTGCTATCATATCAATCACACAGAAATAACAGACAATAGATACCCTCAACGTTATAATTGTGTCATTGGCGAGACTTATTCAATTTCATAGATAAGTTTTATTCAGCTTTAGCAAAAGGGACATCCGCAAAAGAGGATCAGCCAAACTAGAGCCCAAGATCTACTACAGTGAGATACCCTCATACCAAATCGTCAATGAAAAAATGTCACCACCAAGTCACTGTATAACATATGTGACAAACATAATACTCTTTGTATTTTATACCATGGAGTTATCTCACCAAATTTTTGAATTTACACTCTTTTCACACATTCACCCTCATTATACCACCAAACAAGACATAACACACACCATGCAATAATACTCCACAACACTCAATATTTAGCACACCGTACACGGTAGTTACAGTCAGTCTTTTACGTCCGTCATATTTAGTGTCTATGTCCAATGATTCCAATGCATAATATTATATTCACGGTATAATAATACCTATCGTCACACACAATAAATCTAAACTTTACCTTTTATCACAGTTTTTTACATGCACATGCTCAACGTCGTCCTTAAGTGATAATGAGCAACGTCTCCAAGTCCTATAGTATAGGGTACGTATATTAAGACACATCCTTATGAATGATTGTTCACGTTATGGAGTTAAGCATATTTATTCGTACTTCTTGAAAAACCGCAATATAATATTATGTGGTGGTGACAAGATTTGAGAAAAGTCTTTGACACTTATTTTGATAGTCCATGATGATGTTTTTATGTATTTATCATAATTAAAAGTGTTTGTGAACATTTGGAATTATTTTCGGGGTCAAAATGATTCATTCCCGGATTTTGTCTAATATGACACCTCAAAACCTTTAAAACTATAACTTCTCATGTATAGCTCCAAAAATCATTCCGTAAAATTTTACATAAACTAGACTACATAATTTTTCAGGAATTTAAATCTCTCATCATAAAACCTTACCAATAATAGCAGTTAATTAGTTCAAGTTTATAATTTCTGCTAGTTTGAACAGTTTAACCTTTGTTTACTAATCAGCTCATAACTCCTTATATACAACTCCAAATCTGGATTTTTAAATTGTTCTGAAAACGAGACTTCAATACCTTTCCATTGATATAAGATTCATTTTCTAACTCTTTCTTTGTAGTTCCAGATCAAGTCACAAATTCATTTCTGTAATCAGTTTTTATAGGTTAATAAACCTGCACGTTTTGATTTATATCTTGAGATTCAGAACTTCAAATTATGATCTATAAAATTTTATAAAAAAATTAAACATGTGAGGCTTTAACATATATTAAAATCAGAAGTTATCACAAACTATATGATTTTTCACAAAATTTTTAATCTTCATATAATTATTATAAAACTCACCTTCACTTACCATGATTACTAATAGTGAGGACGAGCTCCAACGGATGATGGCTTGAACCATGAGAGGTATTTGTATGATGATGTCGTGTCTTACCATCCTCTATGTCTCCATGTACACAAGAGAAGATGGAGAGGAGAGGAGTTAAATTGATAGCGTTACATTGAAGTGAAATTGTGGTGGTGATATGCTCTAGTGGTGAACTTTGTTAGGAATGTGGGAGTTAGGCTTAGGCAGTGAGTGAGTGGGAGTGAGTGGTAGGATTTAGGTAAAATGGAGGGAAACGGATTTGAAAAAAAAAATCCCACATATTTGTATGATAGGGTTTAATTTACCCTTAATTAGTATATTTTTGTCATAATTTCGACAAATAAATTTTATAACCCCTTTAAATAAATTATGACGTTCAATAATATACTATTTTTATTAATTATTGAGACAATAATTTATCGTGAAATTTTGGGGGTAATGTACTCTTCCCTCCTTATAAAAATTTCGTCCTCGAAATTTGCCTCTTCTCCCAGTGTGACTTAATTTGTAGTAAATCCTTTACCGTCATCATTAATCCAACAGTAACAATGCATTCTAATAGCATTTTTTCATTTGTGCATTCTCATAGTTTCGTAATCATTATTAAATTATAAAATATCGAGTACGTAGCATCCATAAACCTAAAGCTTCACAAAGTATTCTCCAAAATATTGATGCAACCTGCATAACTGCACATCTTATTATTTTGTTTTTCACATTTCTATCCTTGGTTTCGAGTTCACCAGTCTTATCTGAAGTTGACAAGAAATCTTTAACCAGATAATACTCAGCTTATTGTGATGAGTATATCATGCAAAACTCTATGGAACTTCGAATTCTTAGCTTATCTTTCATATTAAACACAAAGCTTATTCACATCTTAATGACAATGTTAAGCGATAGCTTCCCTCATTGGATGTCTTTCATAATGTGGTAGAGTTCAGTACATCTTAACACCTTCACAATCTTTCAAATCATTTACAATATAACATCTAATACAGAGCATTCTTGTACATATCATTTCTTGAATTTAAAGCATAATGTTTGTACCCCGAAGGATTGTTCCTAAGACGAACATCACGACAAGCCTACAAAACAGTTCATGTCACGTGAAACTTCATTAATTTGCACAGGCATAACCTTGTTGGCATTCAAAATCATTATAGTTTAGCTTAACTCCTAGCACCAAGAACTTATAGCAAATCATCTTAATCTCACTTTTAGTTATGCATGGACAGCTACTTGTAACCATTGGTTACCTAAATTCTTAAATAATCTTTATTCACACGCAAGATTCAACTGAACAATACGGTCGCTTATCTTTATATCATCTTCTAGCCCAAACACCTCATGCCCATTAGTCTTGACAGCCTTAACCTTGCAAAAACATAATATCTAGAACCATTTATATGTAAACCTCAGACTCAAAGACCATATTTAATTCAACTCATAGTTTCTCGAGTCCCCTTTATAATTTTCAATTCCGGGTTATATGATACCATATTGTCTAAGTTAACATGCAGTACTGCTTTGGTAAGAGGAAGATGTTCCTCCTCTATACTTTTAAGAACACAGCATACTATCTATTTGCAATCGACAGCATCTCAAAAAGAAATCCAACCGAAGTCTTAGGTCTCAACGATCATAAATATAAAAGATGATTATCGCATGTTTTCATTGCTCAATGATATGTCAAGAACACAATTTTAACACAAAAAAAGTAGATTGATTCTAATTTATCAATCTTTTGTCTGGGTTTATTTTCAATCTCCAACCAACCAACATCTATCCAGTCATATCACAGTGTCCATAGACCATAACTTATCCATGTATGGCCTCACAGAATTTCATGAATGATTGTCTCCATTGCCAAAGAGGTATTCACTAGTTGAGAAAACAGCTACAAATTACCATGCATCAATACCGACAAATAATAAATAAATCATATAGAAGCACACAACCAAAGAGCACACATGGAACATATTTCCCAAGCAGAACACTCAAGAGATTCAAACACAAAAAGAGTGAGTATACAATCTTATTCCTTACTTTCGATGTTACTACCAAAACATTCTTTTGTTTTTTTTTTCCTCAATATCACTTAATGACACTACATTGTTTTATTTTTACAATCATAATCACTGTTCTCATCCATATAAGCATCCCTGTGATTCTCAAGGTTCTTTCAATTATAATAGCAGTATCGTCCGAGCTTATAAGTCTTATATCTGGCTATTTACTTTCAGTAGATCATTCATCAAATCATGAGATTTTATTAATATCGCATAATATCAACCTACAACCTTATCTCTATCTACTACAACATAAAATCAAACATATAGGTCCTAAGACTAATATAACTGGTATAATGACATATCGTGCCACGACATCTAATTCTTCATGTGTTGCGAAGAAAAATGTTATGATACTGATCACCCCACCAATGAGTGCAAGATAGAAAGCCATTACAAACATCACTCCAAGGAAGGATTTCACCACTTGCTTGATCATCGGGTGCATTGTATTTCTCTTAGATGAATTATAAGAAGAATTGATCCTTGAACCACGAAAGAGTTCAATGGAGTTTCACTCCTTATTTATGCTACTTGGAGTATAAATGGAATCAAGATAAAATCTAGACAAAATCTTAATTTTCTTGTCTCCATGATCATGTTGATCTACGAAGTGACTCGATTGTCATGCGTGGATAACTTTGCCCAACAAGATAAATGAGATCTAGATTTGATATTTCAATATTTGACATAATCTGAAATCTCATTATTCCATCTTATTACCATAATTGTTCAGACATTGATCTATGTCGAGTTCAACTTAACCTCACTGCTCTTAAGCAACCACTGTAATGCAACTCTAATTCATTTAATAAAAGGTAAGCAAGATTGATTCAGAGACATTATTTTATCTTAGAATCCTGGGTGAATAGAATAGAAGATATAACATATACTTGAGCTTCTGTATACAAATATCAACCTTGAACACTATAACTTACTTTTTTTTTTTTTTTTTACCATGAAGGCAATCCTTATTTACAGCTCAAGTTCAAGTTATAATTCTCTTCTCTACCTCAACAGCTCTCAATTTTATTCTAAAATATTAATTTCAGAATATTCTAAGAAATTCTTGAACATGAGAAAATTTTCCCTTTATCGCTGAAGTTTTTAGTCTTGTCAAACTAGCTATTGACATTTGTGAATATGTTTTGCATTAAGAAGTTGAAATCTTCAAGTTCTTTCTCAAAGATTTCCCGCCCTTTTGTCACAGTTCTCACTACTTAGTTTGTACTCCATGCTTTTCTGGAAGCTCATATGAGATAAACAATATAACTTCTTATATATCTCTAATAACAAATTGTCATCGAGACTTTAAGTTTCACGCATCACACTTTCCACGAGTAGTTAGCATAACACTGGCTTATCTCATATTTTACCCTTTCTTTCCAAAATTTGATATAAGTCCCTTCAATTCAATAATCAAAATCTGAGATTTGCAAACATATCAAATCTTTACCAATATATGCCCTAAAGTTTCGTTGCCAACTTGATTCTATGTGATCTCTATCACATTCTTTGTAATCTCTTTTCGGTTGGGAGAGATGGCTGAGTGGACGAAAGCGACGGATTGCTAATTCGTTGTATATTTGTACGATGGTTCGAATCCCTCTCTTTCCGTTTTTCTTCAGGACTTTCTATTTCTATTGGATTTCATTAATCTTGTGAATCTCTCTCCAGTGCTTTTTCGAGTTAAAGGTATAGAGAAAAATCCTACGATAATTTCTCAAGACAATTAAGCCTCCCTTTTTCTTTATTCTTCACGTCCAGGATTATGTCATGGGTCATTTGATAGGAATCCGAAGATGAAAAGAGAAACAAAGGATGTAACTACTATATTGTATTGATTGTATTGTGGAGTTGAAGGAAAATGTCCAAATACATGTCTTATTCTTTTCAATAATCCATACTTGTAGCAATGAGATACTATTTTTCTTTCCTAAATGAGAAATAAGGAATTTTAACTGGTAATGATCTACCCTCTCTATTCTATAAGGGACCAGAAATCCCTTGTTTACATATCATTAGGAAGTGCATTAACATAAAAACAGCAGTAAGAAGAGGCAACACAAAAGTGTGTAAACTATAAAACCGAGTCAAAGTAGATTGTCCCACGCTAGCCCTTCCACGTAATAACTCTACAAAGCCAATCCTATTCTAGGAATAGCTTTAGGACGCCTGTTACCCAACTTGGTCCCAGGGTAAAGTCATAACTTAGGCAAATGTTAAATCTCGAATTGGTACACGATTGTGAATCCAAAACGAATTGTGTTTTCTTGTTCTTGGATCATCAATCCATAGATTCATAATACGGTCTCATATGTTGGTATAATCTTCAAGCCTAAATGCGTCATGCACATTAAACTCGGCAGCCTTATCCTTGCAAATGACACCACCAGTGGAACGATTCTGATTGCTCGCTCCACCTCTCTGAGATTGCCTCTGGTTGGACTGTCAACCATACTGTGGATTATATGATTGTGTCCCCTGATTTTCTCCTCCATGTCCCACACTAGAGGTACTGCTTGATGGCCCGCCTCGTTGGTTACATCGAGGTCCACCAGATTGCTGAAACTACAAGATTTGCTAGATCTTGCATCATCTCGCTTTCTTTTCTTTTGTGCAAAGAAACCATCCTTCTCTGCCAAAGACCGCTCTAAATTCACAGTCTTGTCATACATTTGTTGATATGAAACAAATGTATGGGTTAGCAAGCTTGTCTTGAGCCTCCAACTAAGGCCCTTTAGAAACTTTCGTTTCTTTTCAGCTTTTGAGCTATAGAGCGAAGGCACAAATCGCAGCAGTATTGTGAACCTTGCTATAGAGAAGAGAACTCCTCTCTCATCTCGTCCCTTAGAGACTCACGATAGTACCTGCCGTGAATCAGCTCCTTCAACTGTTCCCAGTCAAAAAGTTAGGAAGTTCAGCTCGTTCCGCGACTATGGTCCACCAATTCTTAGCCTCACCCTTGAGGTAATATACCCCGAAGCTGACCTTCAGTTTCTCGGGACACCCTACAGCCTTGTAGAGCTTTTCCATATCTCCGAACCTGTTCTCCAGGACCGTCGGATCATCATCTCCTGTAAATTGTTTTGGACGGTATGTATTAAGCCTCTGGAAGTACTTCTCGGTGTCAGGTTCAGGATGTTCCTCTGCTTTCCTCCTAATCCTCAGAAGCTCTTCCATCATCATAATCATAGGGTCAGCTGATAGTTGCCTTAGGGGTTGTTCTCCCGCTGCTACTCCATGAACCCCTTCCTGTCCCGCATGATGAGCTCCTGTGGCGTAGCCCACTAATTCCGTTGATCCCTCGGGTTGACTAGTCTCGTTTTCAACATGTGTCATTATCCTATAGGTTAGACGTTCTTAAGATGTCAATACACATTATTTTCACGGGCATCACTATAATTCCAAGCATTGTTAATTATTGTCCCATAAATTATTATAACGTCCTAATTTTTTATAACATAATAATACACATGATGTCATTGCCGCTGAGTCCCAACACCCGAGCTAGGCAAAAATTACTTAACCGGTTTAGGTACAGAAATAAATAAAATCCACGTAGACATAACCAGTAATATTATCAAATACAGCGAAAACTTCTCATTTATTACATATTTTACTTAGTTCATAAACCATAATACAGTAGATGCACATTAGCACCATAACCTATATCACACCTGTCCGTTGTCTCTAGCTCCTGAAAACATAGAGAAGAGAAAAACACAGAAAAATAGTAACCGTGAGCTATACGAGCTCAATAACGTGTCGGCCCCTTACCTGGGGTTGCACGAGAGAGGAAGATAAGAAAAGAAAAGTGAAATGACCACTTAGGTCCTTTATTCCACCACTCTATAACTTATTATATCAATCCGACATTTACAATTATCATCTTAAAAGCACAATAAAGATAGACAATAGATACCCTCAGTGTTATAATTGTGCCTTTGGCGAGACTTATTCAATTTTAACTTATCAAGCTATATTTAGCTTTCGTAAAAGGCACATCCGCCAAAGGGGATCAGGCAAACCTGGAGCCCAGGGTCTCCTGCAGTGAGTTTTCCTCATACCAAAACGACCTCACAAGGTCAATGAAAGAATATCACCACCAAGTCACTATATAACACATACGACAGACACAACGCTCTTTGTGTTTGATACCATGGAGTTATCTCATCAATTATGGATTTACACTCCTTTCACTCATTCATTCTCTTTACACCAACAATCAAGGTATAACACAAACACATACATCATCTTATCACACAACAATTACAGTGAGTATTTCACATCAGTTACATTTAGTGACTACTTCCATAGATGCCAATGCATATTATTATACTCACGGTATAATAATATGCATCGCCGCACATACTAAATCTAAATGTTATCTTCTTATTGCAACTTTCTCACACACACGTCCAACTTGTCCTTTATATCTCAGCGAGCGGCGTCTCCAGGTCCTATAACATGATAGGATTCATATATTAATATATTTGCTTATGAATGTTTGTTCATACTTCGTGAAAAATCAACATATTAATATTATGAGGTGATGCTGAGCTTTGTTAAAGCCTTTGATACTTATTTTGATTATCCATGATGATGATTTTATATATTGAATAGCATTAGAGGTATTTGTGAATATTTGAAGTTGTTTCGGAGTAAAAAAGGTTCATTTTTAGATTCAATCCAACATGACCCTTTGATGTATTTAAATCTATAATTTCTTGTATACAACTTCAAAATTTATTCCGTAAAATTTTACATAAAGTAGACTTCATAACATTTCCATTGAATTGAAATTTCCATCATAAAACCTTACCAATAGCAACAGTTAATTAGTTAAAATTTATATTTTCTGCTAATTCAAACAGTTTGACCTTACTTCACTAATTTGCTCATAACTCTCTATATATAACTCCAAATAATTATATGTAAACTATTCTGAAAACCATACTTCTATACCTTTTAAGTGATATAAGGCTTGTCTCATAAATCTTTCTATATAATTTTATATTAAATCATAAAGTCGTCTCTGTAATCAATTTTTTACAGATTGTCATATTAACATGTTTTGATTTATAACTTAAGATTCTCAACTTCGAATCATGATTTATTAACTTTTTTAGAAACTAGAAATATGAGGATTCAATATATATTAATATCAAGATTTATCAAAGAGTTTATAATATTCCACAAAATTTCTAATCAACATGATTACCTTACGGTGAAGATTTCTCTTCTCCTTAAACTTCCCCTTCTTCTCTTCTCTTGTTTAACTCTAATGTGAGAAGTGTTTTGTTTTGTGTTTGTATGAAATTTTCATCGAGAAGAGAGCATGTATTTATAGAAAACTAAATATATTAAAATAATTTAAGTGGAATATTAGTGGGTATTTAGTGGACAATTAGTGGATATTAGTGGATAATTAATTTAATTTAAGTGGAGTAAAAATTGACATAAAGAAAAATGAGTGCCAAATTTAGGTTTTGTTCATTTTCGTATAAATACGATATTTTCGTATTAATATCGTATTTCCTCGTATTTGCGTATTAAGGTTTTATTTCATCCATATTTTGTATTTTTCCTTATTATATAGTCAAACAACTCTTTTAACCCCATAAAATAAATTATAACGTACGATAATTTACTATTAATGTTAATTATCGTAAAACTAAATTTTATAAAATTTTTCGGGTCCTTATAATTAGGCTTTTTATGGTCATTAATATGAAATAGAGACAACAAATTCGATTATTATTACATACATGATGCATAGATAAACACATCAAATCAAGACTCATATAATTAATCACTCACATACATAATAATATTTCATTCCTTAGAGGTGTTATAAGTAGCAAAGACACACCACAACCTCAAATAGAGTACAGTTAAAGATCGTATCATATATTACAAACATTCATATAAATACATCTTTCATTAGAATTCATCCTCCTCGGATTCAGTGTTAGAGTTCTCCTCGGGTCCAAATACTTCATTAATAACTCTATCAGCCATCATTTCAAAGTTCACTATCCATTTGTCATTCCGATAATAAACTTCTTCATTTAGATTGTGACAGTGAATCATATACCATCAGATTGGGATACCAACGTTCCCAATATGTCATGTCAATATACTCCGATAAGGAGCAGAAGATTGCCACAACTTGGTATGCTGGATGTCTTATATCATCATCAATCCTTTTCAATTTCCAAATGTTTCTCTTTAGTTTGAGCAAATGTACCCTTATGTGCTCCCATATCCTTTTCTTATGGACATCCTCATAAATAAAATTCACTTAGACATAATACATTAATGTTATGAAATACAGTGAAAACTTCTCATTTATTACATATTTCACTTAGTTCATAAAACATAACATAGTAGATGCATATTAGCACCATAGCTTATATCACATCTGTCCGTCGTTTCTACCTCCTAAATACAGAAAAATAGTAACCGTGAGCCATATGAGCTCAATAGCGTGTCGGCCACCTTACCAGGGGTTACACGAGAGAAGATGATAAGAAAAGAAGAGGGAAATGACCTTTAAGTTTATTTGATCCAGCACTCTGTAACTTATTATACCAATCTGACCTTCATAATTATTATTTCAAAAACACAGTGAAGATAGACAATAGATACCCTGAGTGTTATAATTATGCCCTTAGTGAGACTTATTCAATTTTAACTTATCAAGCTTTATTAACCTTTAGCAAAAGGGATATCCGCGAAAGGGGATCAGCTAAACCGGAGCCCAAGGTTTCCTACAGCGAGTTTCCCTCATACCAAAACAATCTCACAGGGTCGATGAAAGAAGGTCATCACCAAATCACTGTATAACTCAAACAATAGACACAATACTTTTTGTATTTTAAACTACAGAGTTATCTCCCTAATTATGGATTTACACTCCTGTTGCTCACTCATCCTCTTTATACCATTAATATAGGCATAACACAAACACACACATCATCTTATTATGGCACACAGCAGTTGCAGCCAATATTTTACGTCAGCCACATTTAGTGACCAAATCACAGATTCCAATGCATATTACTATACTCACGGTATAATAATACGCATCACCACACACAATAAATCTAAACGTTACCTTCTTATTGCAACTCTCTTACACACATGCTCAACTTGTCCTTTCTGTCTCAACGAGCGGAGTCTCTAGGTCCTATAACATGATAGGATTCACATATTAATAATTTTTTTTTTGTACACGTGACGGTGTTAAAAATATTTATTCATACTTCATGCAAAACCACTAGTGCTATTTGTGAGTGTTTGGTGTTGTTTTGGGGTCAAAACGATCATTCTCGATCCAAAAGGTTCTGAGATAGAATCCCAAACACTGACATGGGTGTCTTGGTCTCTGAAACGGATGTACCAGCCTCTGAAACAGGTGTCCTAGATTCTGTACAACATGACCTTTTGACGTATTTAAATCCATAACTTCTTGTATACAATACAAACATTTATTTCATAAAATTCAGCATAAACTATAATTCCATACCTTTCCAGTAATATAAGGCTTTCATCATAAAACTTTACCAATAATAGCAGTTAATTATTTTAAATTTACATTTTCTGCTACTTCGGACAGTTTGACCTTACATCACTAATTACCTCATAACTCTGTACATAGTACTCCAAATAATAATTGGTAAAATGTTCTTGAAACTAGACTTTCATACCTTTCCAGTGATATAAGGTTTGTCTTTTATGACTTACTATATAATTTCATATTAAGCCATAAAGTCATCTATATAACTTGTTATTTTACAGATTGACGTATTCGTATGTTTTGATATATATCTTGAGATTCAGAACTCCAAATCATAATCTAACAACTTTATTAGAAATTAAACATGGGAAAATAAAACATATATTAATATGAAACTTTATCAACGAGTATATAATTTTCCATAAATTTATAACCAAGAGGACTATCTTCTCTCAATGGTGGTAACGGATTCTCATCGTATTCGTCTTTCCACCAAGCTTCTCCTATTCTTAAACGTCTTCTTCCTCTTTTCCCTTGTCTATGTATAATCTGATATGGTAATGGTGTTTAATTGTGTTTTTGTAAAAGATTTGGAGGAAGGAAAAGACTTGTATATATAGAGAATTAAATTGACTAAATTAATTTAAGTGGAGAGTTAGTGGCTATTTAGTGGGTTTTTAGTGGAATATTATTTTAATCTAAGTGAAATATAAAGGAAAATAAGTGTCAAAATTAGGTTTAGGTCATTTTCGTATAAATACGGTATTTTTGTATTAAGATCGTATTTTTCCGTATTTGCGTATTAGGGTTGCATTTCATTCAAATTTTGTATTTTTCCCCTATTATAGCGTCAAACAAGTCTTATAAACCCGTAAAATAAATTATAACGTACGATAATTTATTATTCACGTTAATTATCGTGAAACTAAATTTTACGAACTTTTTCGGATCCTTACAATATGTCCTTAGGTTCTATTCCAATTTTGATTCTGTGTAATTTCTGATCACAAACAAGAACACGATTTAGTAATGTCAATCTCAAACATGCATATGATTATAACATTGCAAAATACATTAAACGTTCCGTTGTAATTGAATCATCATTTCAAGGTATGTGTGAGTTAGGTATATATATATATTAACTTCTAAAAATTCATCCTCCATATAGTGAGTTTGGTCGAAATTTCAAAACTTAATCAACACCTTTTTAATTTCCACTTATATCATTTCTGTATGATATGACGTACTTTTAAACCATAATGCATTTTTAATAATACAACACTTTCATGTCCCAAATTTTGAGTTTCTATCACCCAAAATATGATTTCTTTTAACATTTAAAGCTTCTAACTCAATATCTAGCCCAAAAGAAATATCCACTATAGCATTCACTACTTGTAGTTTGTACTTCTATTCCGAGTAATCTTCACATTGAAGAATGTTGGTTTTTCACAAGTCCCTAAATCATACATCTTAGTTCTCCAAGTTATTAGGATGAGGAGCTTTTAACCTCTTACACAATGAACCAAAAATAAATTGTTTTCCCCCATGTTGATCATAGTTTATTTTCAACGTATTAACATGTCATTTCATGCTTATTTTATTTGCATAATTTTAAGAGTTTTAAATAATAAATCTTGGAAACCACAGTTCCAAGTTACTAGCAGTCGTTATGAGATTATTAACCTCATGTATCTTTTAACATACATTCGGTTTTTCAAGCTGAGTACTCTTCAGCCAAAAGCACCTCAGTAACTCAACCAGCATAGTTAGGACAGCTAAATATCTAGTATTAGTAGAAAATACAATGCAAGAAGCGCACGTAGCATAGATAGCGTACGCACAACAAACAGTACAAATCATAGCAACAGGATAAGGAAAACCTTTTATTTTCCTCCCCTTACATTATTGATTGTTATTAACTCCATAAACAACATACTGTACCGAATTCCAGGGACAAAATCTTTGGTTTCAATTAATTTTCTCACATTGCAGATCCTCACTTGGGTCTCGTCTCCACAATATCAATTAAACCTTAATAATTAATGTCACTATAAAATTTGACGGTCCGAAATGTGCTTTCGTCCATTGAGAAGAAACATCTCTTCCTCTTCATCATTGACAACAACTATATCCAGTAAATCAAGTAGTTACAACCGTGTGGCTACATGAATCATTTTAGATCTATTTAACATCTCAAACTTCAAGAATTCAAGTTATTCTTGAATTCTTATTAGCAAGGAATCCAAAATTTAGGATATCACTTAAATTGACATTGTAATCATAACCTGATTTAACCATAATTTACATGTCTATGACCCAATTCACATAAACTCCTGACGTCAAGTTGTTAGTCCTTTAAACAAATATGAATATAAACCCAAACTGTCATTTTCACCAAACTCATGGATGGTTATCATTTCATAATGTTATCACTTCATTTAACTGGTAATATCGCATTTCTTTTCGAGAATTTCTTACAATCCAAAGATTACTAACTGAGCGGTACAGCATTTTCACAACATGTCTCGATCTTAAATATATGCTTAACAAGATTGGAGTTGCCAAAACAAAATTAAGAATCACTCTTAATCCTTTTGATCTTAAGTATATAACTTAGCATCCTCTAGAATCAAACACTTTCCATGTATAACATGTGTCAAAGATCATAATCCCAATGTCTATATAATAGCTCTAGCATGATTTAATGCTATTTCTCATGCTTACCAGAGTTCCATTATTGAGCTCATATCCTGTTAAGAAGTTGTACTAACTAGCATTTTACGTATAACCACACACCCTACCAATAACTCGTGAACAACAACAACAAGATCCATACCACAATCATGGATTATGACTAAAATAGCACTAACGCTTACAAATAAGTAATAGCAACCCTTATGTGAATGAGTTTCAATCACATCTTATATTACTCAAATTCACATTGTATGTGACAAGTGGTCATAGATGATTTATTTATCTTCGTATAGCCAAATATAACATAATGCTAACAGCAGTCACCTGAACAGAGATCCTCACAAGGATACTCGTTTATAGCCTCACAACTGGAAGTATACAAATCAACAATATATAGGAATCACTGTTATGTACCGCACAAAATAGTAACATAATACACTACAGGTAAACGAGTGCCACAAGTAAGATGGACATCCTACTCTCATTACTATCATAAACACCACTTGAGAACATTTTCTCAAAGTTATTTCATAGCACACCCCAGTGCTTTCTAACTTATTCCAGCCACATCAAAGTTCCTCACAGGAATCAAACCTTGTACTCTTAATACTCGAGTAATAGAACAACAAATCTCAGAATAAACACAATCCAATACCACACATGATGGTGTTGTACATAGATCACTCATTTGATAACAACAACCAAGACAAGCATCTCAGTCTCAATTTCCTGTGTCATATACCCTGCTTAAGAATATTTCTTCAATGTCATTTCTTAGCACATCTTAATGCTTCTTTTACCATTCCAAAAATATCCTCAAAACATCAGGGTTTTATTCTTGTTTGGTCTTATTTGCACAAGTGTTTTTTTAAGTCCAATTAAGCCAACAACCTATAAGCTCAATCCAATACAACTCAACAACGTGTCGGCCCCCTTACATAAGAGAAGAAGATAATAAAAAAAAAAGGGAAAAGATTATTTAGATCCTTTCTATCTTTTATTCCAGCACTATCGAAGTATCATATAAATATGGCATTCACAATTATCATCACAAGCATACCAGCGATTCATCCTAGTCACATAAGCACATGTAACACCACATAATAGTACTCGAAACCACACGTTAATCGACACTCCAGACATCATCAACGCTATTTACTCCTGTCATACCCTTTCTGGTATGACAGTCAAGACAACCGTATCAAACAAACTGATACAATGACACTGTGACACGATAAGTCCCCAGTCCAAATTTCACGCACTGGTCCACTCAGTAATTCACTCAAAACTCTGTAGCACTTACTACCATATCAATCACACAGAGATGACAGACAATCGATATCCTCAATGTTATAATTGTGCCCTTGGAGAGGCTTATTCAATTTCATAAATAAGCTCTTTTTGGCTTCAGCAATAGGGACATCCGCGAAAGAGGATCAGCCAAAACGGAACCCAAGGTCTCCTACACTGAGATACCCTCATACCAAAGCGACCTCACAGGGTTGATGAAAGAATGTCACCACCAAATCACTGTGTAATACAAACGACAGATATAACTGTCTTTATGTTTTATACCACGAAATTATCTCAACAATTATGGATTTACACCCCTTTCACACATTCACCCTCATTATACCAGCAAACAAGACAAAACACACACCACACATCATCTTATCACGGCACATAACAAGTGATAGGCAATAACTACGTCGTACACATTTTATGTTAATTTCTCAGAAACCATCACATAACTATATACACCTAAGTATACTAGCATGCATCATAGCAAATCACAGTTCTAAATATTACAGCCAATATTTTATGTCAGCCAAGTTTGCGACTACAACAAAAGATTGCAACGTATATTATCACACTGACGGTATAATAATATACATCGTTACACACAATAAGTCTAAATGTTACCTTTTACCACAGTTTTTCAAATGATGTACTCAGCCTCATCCTTACGGGACAACGAGCAGCGTCTCCTAATCCTATAATATAATAGGATTCACATACACTACAAAAAAAATGCAGTTTAGCTACGGAAAAATTTAGCTACGGATCAAATCCGTCACAAAAAAATATATTTTTGCGATGCATCCATAACAAAAATAAAAAGTAAAAAATTTTATATTTTTGCGACGAAAAGTCAAACCCTATCGCTAAATTTAATACATTTAACGACGAAATTCCGTCGCTGAAAAGGGAGAAAATGGAAAAAGGTTTTGTAATTACAAATTTAGAGACGGATCTGTCGCTAAAAACTGAAAAGAATCTCTAATTAACGACGGATTCCGTCACTAAAAATATTTAGTTACGGATCCGTCACAAATGTAATTAGGTTTTTCACTTAGTAAATTTTTGCATTCATACAATTAGCGACAGATCCATTCCTAATAACTAAAAAGAAATTTACAATTACATTATTTAGCGACGGAATCCGTCGATAATATTCAAATTTTTAAATTTTTCGTATTTTCTTTTAATGTTTTTTTACATCGTTTACTTTTTTTTCATAATTACTTTCAATTTAATTTTATGAGGACATCATTTATAATACGTGATACATTTAACACCAATATCATGTACAACACCTTATATGTTT
>JAOVYX010002675.1:0-11582 GCA_035668315.1 Drosera spatulata
CTCAAATAACTTGAAAACACAACAAACTATGAAAAGACCATTGAAATGAGCTTAAAACACTCAAAAGCACTTGAAAAGGCTAAAAACACCATAAAAACAACTCAGTTAACTTGAAAAGGCTAAAAACACCATTAGAACAACTCCATTCATTTCAAAACGCACAAAAACAAATGAAAAGTGGAAAAAAATCCATAAAAAAACCTCAAATAACTTGAAAACTCAAGTAACAACGAAAAGACCCTTGGAATGAGCTCAAAACACACAAAAACACATGAAAGGGCTAAAAACAGCACAAAACAACCTCAAATAACTTGAAAACATAAGAAACAATGACAATAGCTTAAAACACTAAAAAACACTTGAAAAGTCTAAAAAGACCATAAAACAACCTCAAATAACTCGAAAATGGTGAAAGGAGCATTGAAATGAGCTTAAAACACTAAAAAAACATTTGAAAAAGCTAAAAACAGCATAAAAACAACTCAAATACTTTGAAAAGGCTAAAAACACCATAAGAACAACACCATTCACTTCAAAATGCACAAAAACGAATGAAAAGTGGAAAAAACATAATGAAACAACCTCAAATAACTTGAAAACTAAAGAAACAACGAAAAGAGCCATGAAATGAGCTCAAAACAATAAAAAACACATGAAAGGTTAAAAACAACACCAAACAACCTCAAATAACTTGAAAACAC
Source organism: Drosera spatulata (assembly GCA_035668315.1). NCBI lineage: Eukaryota > Viridiplantae > Streptophyta > Magnoliopsida > Caryophyllales > Droseraceae > Drosera > Drosera spatulata. The sequence continues at coordinate 702 of JAOVYX010002675.1, forward strand.
AAGAAACAACGAAAACATTCTTTAAATGACCATAGAACACTAAAAAACACATGAAAAGGCTAAAAACACCAAAAAAAATTGCATCAAATAACTTCAAAATTGTGAAAAGAGCAATGTATTGAGCTTAAAACACTCAAAAGCACTTGGAAATACAAAAACATCATAAAAACAACTCAAATAACTTGGACAAGTTAAAAACACCATAAGAACTACCCCATTCACTTCAAAACAAATGAGCAGAGGAAAATAAAACACTATAAAACAACCTCAAATAACTTGAAAACTCAAGAAACAACGAAAAGAGCCTTGAAATGAGCTCACACAAAAACACATGAAAGGGCTAAAAACACCACAAAACAACCTCAAATAACTTGAAAACACAAGAAACAACGACAACAGCCTTTTAATGATCTTAAAACATTCAAAAACACATGAAAAGGCTAAAAACACCAGGAAGCAACCTCAAATAACTTGAAAATTGTGAAAAGAGCATTGCAATGAGTTTAAAACACTCAAAAACACTTGAAAAGGCTAAAAACACTGTAAAAACAACTCAAATAACTCGAAAAGACAAGAAACACCATAAGAACCACTCCATTCACTTCAAAACGCACAAAAACGAATGAAAAGTAAAAAAAAAACACCATCAAACAACCTCAAGTAACTTGAAAACTCAAGAAACAACGAAAAGAGCCTTGAAATGGGCACAAAACACTCAAAAACACATGAAAGGGCTAAAAACACAACAAAAACACCTGAAATAACATGAAAACACAAAAAAACAAAGAAAGCAGCCTTTAAATGACCTTAAAACACTCAAAAACAACATGAAAAGGCTAAAAACACATTAAAACAACCTCAAATAACTTGAAAATTCTAAAAAGAGCATTAAAATTTGCATAAAACACTCAAAAACACATGAAAAGGCTAAAAACACCATAAAACATCCTCAAATAAATTGAAAATTATGATAAGAGCATTGAAATGAGCTTAAAGCACTCAAAAACACTTGAAAAGGCTAATAACATCATAAAACAACCTCAATAACTCGAAAATTGTGAAAAAAGCATTGAAATGAGCTTAAAACACTCAAAGACACTTGAAAAGGATAAAGCACCATAAAAACAACTCAAATTAGTTGAAATGGATAAAAACACCATAAGAACAACTCCATTCACTTCAAAACGTATAAAAACACTCAAAAACACTTGAAAAGGCTGAAAGTACCATAACAAGAACTCAAATAATTTGAAAAGGCTAAAAGCACCGAAAGAACAACTCCATTCATTTCGAAACGCAAAAAAACGAATGAAAAGTAGAAAAAAGAACCATAAAACAACCTCAAATAACTTTAAAATTCAAGAAATAACGAAAAGAGCCTTGAAATGAGCTCAAAACACACAAAAACACATGAAGGAGCTAAAAAAAACACAAAAATACCTCGAATAGCATGAAAACACAAGAAACAACGACAACGGCCGTTAAATGACCTTAAAACACTATAAAACACATGAAAAGGCTAAAAACATCATAAAAAACCTCAAATAACTTGAAAACTGTGAAAAGAGCATTGAAATGAGCTTAGAATACTCAAAAACACTTGGAAAGGCTAAAAAGACCATAGAAACAACTCAAATTACTTGAAAAGGTTAAAAACACCATAAGAACAACTCCATTCTCTTCAAAATGCACAAAAACGAATGAAAATTGGAAAAAACACCATGAAATAACCTCAAAAAGCATGAAAACTCAAGAAACAACGAAATGAGCTCAAAACACTCAAAAACATATGAAAGGGCTAAAACTACTACAAAACAACCTCAAATAACATGAAAACACAAGAAACAACGAAAATAGCCTATAAATGACCTTAAAACACTCAAAAACACATGAAAAGGCTAAAAACACCAAAAAAAACAACCTCAAATAACTCGAAATGAAAAGGGCATTGAAAAGAGCTGAAAACACTCACAAACACTTGAAAAGGTTAAAAACACCATAAGAACAACTCCATTCACTTCAAAATGCACAAAAACGAATGAAAAGTGGAAAAACCACCATAAAACAACCTCAAATAAGTTAAAAACTAAAGACATAGTGAAAACAGCCTTGAAATGAGCTCAAAACGCACAAAAACAAATGGAAGCGCTAAAAACACCATAAAGCAACCTGAATTAACTTGGAAACACAAGAAACAATGAAAAAAATCTTTAAATGACCTTAAAAACACTCGGAAACACAAAAAAAGGTTTCAAACACCATAAAAAATCTCAAATAACTCGAAAATTTTTAAGAGAGCATTGAAATGAGCTTAAAACACTCAAAAATACTTGAAAAGGATAAAGCACCATAAAAACAACACAAATTACTTGAAATGGATAAAAACACCATAAGAACAACTCCATTCACTTCAAAACGCACAAAAACGAATGAAAAGTGGAAAAAACACCATAAAAAGACCTCAAATAACTTTAAAACTCAAGAAACAACGAAAAGAGCTTTGAAATGACCTTAAAACACTCAAAAACATATGGAAGGGCTTAAAACACCACAAAAAAACCTTAAATAACTTGAAAACACAAGAAAAAGGTTTTTGCCTTGTTCTTGTCCTTTGCAGTAGAGGAATTCCTCTTCTTCACAGTCTTTGTAGATGGATCAACCTTTAAAGGTTGTGCGGTAGAGACCTTTTTTAGTCTGCATCTTGTTGTGGACGTCTCACTCTTTTGCAAGACTTTGACAAAGACATCTTTTGTCTCTTTGATGCTGGCTACATACGAGTTTGACTCATGCAAGTGAACCTTTTCACTAAACCAACTCTTGTATCCAAGCCCGGACCTATCCCATGGATATTGTCCTGTGATCAGTGCTTTTTGCAATCCAGAGACTTACCATTCCATGCATCCACTTGGGTTTGGAGCTCAGCATTTTTCTTGGTGAGTGAGTCCACCATCTCAATGAGAAGTTTAACCTTCTCCTCTGATTCATTAAGTTTGTTGTCTACCATAATTAATTGACTTTCTAGGTCGTTAATTTCTTGATAGGCAAGATTGTAATTCTCTTTGAGATTTACAATCAATTAAATGTTTTCTTTATTCTCTCTTGAGAGAGCAATAAAGCTTTCTAAGGTCTCTTAAAGAGCCTCTTTTAGTTCCTCAGGTGAAGCATCGGAGTGGAAGAGGTCAAATACCTTCTTGCTGTCATCAGACTTTCCCATGAGGCACAGTTGAGCATTGGAGATCATTTCTTCATCATCTGATTCTGTGTCACTCCAAGTCTTTGCAGCATAGGCTCTTGCCTTCTCCTTTTTGTTGAAGGTTCCTTTTGGATTCTTCTTCTTCTTGGGTGCATACAACTCCTGTGGCGGTCGTCTGCACTGGGTAGCAAAGTGTCCTGGTTTGCCACAGTTGTAGCAGACATCTTTATCTACTTCCTTTGTTTTACTGGCACTTAGTTTCTTCAAATTTTTCTTCTTGAAGAGCTTTCTGAATTTTCTTCCCATGAGTGCGATCTCTTTAGTCATGCTTTCATCGCTAGCAGACGAGATGCTACAACTCTCCTCGTCTGCCATGGACTTTAGGACCTTCTCATGTGCTTTGAATGCAAGTGTCTTCTTTCTGGCTTCATCAATCTACCTCTTCTGCTCCACCTCCAGATTGTAGGTGTACTGTACAGCATAGAGTTGTGCCAATGATATCTTGACAAGGTCTCTCGATTGTCTGATGGCGGTTGTCTTGGTCCCCCAGGCCTTTCCGAGAGATCTCATAAACTTAAGGTTCACCTCCTTGTTATCGAAGGTTTTGCCTAAAGTTTTGAGATTGTTGATGAGAACATTGAATCTTTCATAAAAGCTTGTAAGATTCTCATCAGCTGTCATTGAGACCCAGTCATACTACTGTATGAGGACATCCTTCTTGTTTTCTCGGATTTCGTTCGTGCCCTCATTCCTCGGCAGTGGAGCCTCCCATGCCTCCTTTGTTGTGGTGGTGTGTACAACGATTTCAAACATATCATCATCAAGAGCCTTGTAAACCTGATTTTTGGCTCTTCTATCCACCAGTACTAGATCTCAGTCGTCTCTTGTTCATGAAGACTTAGGCATGTCAACTTCTTGGGTAGAGTCCATTGGATCTGGCATTTTTGGAACATGAGACCCATCTGTGATAATGTCATACATCCTTTCATCAATTGAGTCCAGATGAGCCAGCATTCTGAGTTTCCAATGGTTGAATTTGTCAAAGGAGGAGGAAGGTGGCTCTCCACTGTTTGGACACTTTGGTAGCTTAGGAGGAGCCATGGTTGAATCTTTATAATAATAAGCTGTTAGTAACTTCTTTGCAGACTAATAAAATTATGACCTTTTCTTTCCAATAATTGTTAAATTTGGAAAGATAGGCTCTGATACCAATTGAAAGTCCCAGAAATAACCTGGGGGGGAGGAGGGGGCCGTGAATAGGTTATCTCAAAATTTTTACTAGGCAGCAAAGCAAAGCTATAGGCTAGACTGTCCTAGTAAAATTTTACTAGGCAACTGCAAGTGAGTCTGTTGCAGTTAGTGGAAGTTCTGCAGTTTAGACTTTGACTTTGAAAAGCTTATCTCTTTGGACCTTTTGAGATCTATCTAGCAATTTAGAAATGAAGAACAGTGCAAAAATATAAATGACACGGGATTTATACTGGTTCAGACACCTGTTACCAGCAAGTAACAGGAGCTTAGTCCAGTCTTCCCTTGGTGACCAGTGTAGCTAAGCCAAGAGGAGGTTCACTATCTTCTTGTTTGTGGCTTACAAGAAAACCCCTTTACAATAAGACTCTTCTTGCAAAAGGATGAAGAACCTAGATCTTGCAGTGCTCTTCTGTAGTTGTTGTTCTTCACTTGCAGACTAGTGAACCTTCTTCAAAAATCCTGGATCTTCAATTTTGATTGTACACCGCGAGTCTCTAAGGCTTTTCTTTATTTGAAAGCTCTAAATGATGTTCAAATTTTTCTCAGACTCGACCAACCTTTCTCCTGTGCACTGTGTCTTCCCTTTTACAGGTTTAGGGAACCAGAACCCATGACTGTATGATCTGATAGTGACAGCTTTGTCCTCTACTACAATAGACTTAACTGGCGTCACCTTTTTTGATCCCGTACACATCATCATTGCCTCAGCTTCTCATTTTTTTACCCCTTTCTTCCTTTCTATTCCAGCACAACTTATACTGCACCCAGACTCATGCACCAGGTGTTCTGCACTCCTCTGCTGAACGGCCTCTACTGAAACCCTCTGCTGCACCCTCGGCTGCATGATCTCTGCTGCACAGTCTTCATATCTAGTTTTTCTGCAACTTCACTTGCACCAAGTACTGCAGCCAGTCTGTTGTAACTTAGCTCCCACTCAACAGCTTCCAGACCACATTTGCTCAGCCTGATGATGTAGCCTCGTCTGCAACCAGCACTTCACTCAGTCTTCAACAATTCAACTTGCATACTTGTATTGTGATATGGCTCACTTCACTTTGCTGCTGGAACTGGTCTTGAACATTGGAATGGTCCTAGATCATGAGAACTCTGAGACACTTTTTCTGCCGTATGCATCTGAGCAAACCAGAACTTCTAATAACCTTCTGCAGTTGCTATTCTTCACTTGCAGACTAGTGAACCTTCTTCAAAAATCCTGAATATTCAATTCAGATTGTACACAGCGAGTCTCTAAGGCTTTTCTTTATTTGAAAGCTCTAAATGATGTTCAAATTTTTCTCAGACTCGACCAACCTTTCTCCTGTGCACCATGTCTTCCCTTTTATAGGTTCAGGAAACTAGAACCCGTGACTATACGATCTGATAGTGACAGCTTTGTCCTCTACTACAGTAGACTTAACTAGCTTCACCTTTTCTGATCCTGTACACATCATCATTGCCTCACCTTCTCATTTTTTACCCCTTTTTGTTCCTTTCCATTCCAGCACAACTTATACTGCACCCAGACTCATGCACCAGGTGTTCTGCACTCCTCTGCTGAACGGCCTCTGTTGCAACCCTCTGCTGCACCCTCGGCTGCATGAGCTCTACTGCACAGTCTTCATAACTAGTCTTTCTGCAACTTCACTTACACCAAGTACTACAGGCAGTTTGTTGTAACTTATCTCCCACTCAACAGCTTCCAGACCTCATTTGCTCAGCCTGCTGATGTAGCCTCGTCTGCATCCAGCACTTCACTCAATCTTCTATAATTCAACTTACATACTTGTACTATGATAGCTCACTTCACTTTGCTGCTGGAACTGGCCTTGAACATTGGAATGGTCCTAGATCATGAGAAGTTTGAGACACTTTTGCTGTCGTATGCATCTGATCTTTGGCATGTAATTTTGTAGCCCCCTGTAGTCTACATAGCCCTCTGCTGCACGACCTCTGGCCCTAGTCTACAACTACCTAGCTAACTATTACAGCCTAAGCATCTATTACATACATAATTTTTTCTTAAGTTTTATTCATCTATTTCTATACAAACGGAGGGATTGCACATTCTTATCAACTGTCATCATAGGTTTTTACCTTAGGATCATCCTTTCCGGGCTAACAGAAGTAGATTTTTGAAGAATAGGACCGAGTATGATGATCCAGTCCTTATTTATGATGGGGATAAGATACGTGATCATGTATTTTCGACAGATCCTGAGGATTTCCACGAGTCTCACAATTGGAGCAGGTAAAGCATTTTTTGGAACCTTCCGTATTGGAGCAAATTGCTAATCAGGCATAATCTCGATGTCATGTATGTTGAGAAAAACGTGTTTGATAATGTGTTCAACATTGTCATGGATGTGAAGGACAAGACGAAAGACACAATTACAACAAGAAAACACATCAAGCTACATTGTAACCGTCCGAAGTTGCATTTGAGGACCATGAGGAATAGGAGAGGCCTAGAACAAACGGTCATGCCCGAAGCTCCTTGTGTTTTGAAAAGGAGGCAAGAAAGGTGTTGTGTGAATGGTTCAAGAAGCTGAGGTTTGCAGATGGATATGCATCCAATCTAAGACATTGTGTTCGTGAGAATAAATGGTGTTTGAAGGGACTAAAGAGCCGTGATTGTCATGTGATCATGTAGAGATTGCTTCCTGTTGTCTTCAAGGAGCTATTTCAATCCAATCATGTATGGAGTGCCTTAACGAAACTTAGTTTATTTAAAATTATTAACAATATGTATTAAATTACATTAAATGAATAACATATATAACTTGAAAAAAATGTAGGTGGGAGAGGTAGTGCATCACCAGTTGGATTCCACGACATTGGCACAACTTTGCTACGTGATGAGGATGATACCCTGGAGGAGGATCATAACAGGTTTTAGATCCCGATGGCCTATGGTAAGTTAAGTTTTAAATTATTTCAAACTTTTAAAATTGAGCTGAATTTAATATTTTATATATATATATATATATATATTGTCCTTCATATTATACTCATCAACTCAGGTTTGATCATCATAGTGTCGAGTCCAGCTGCTCCGTCTCCTTTGAGAGCTACTTTCAGGGATATTGGACATGTTGGAGGGAGGTGCCTTTGTGGGTCAGGGATAGGATGTGGAGGGTTTTCAGAGTAAGTATAAACATCTCTTTCAATTTTAAAAAATTCATTTCATTTCGCATCTTGCATTGTTTTATTGATAACTGCATATATCTATTTTTATTTTTATTTTAACTTTGTGTGTAGGACCTTTATTAGTGGAGGCCCGATCTGACAGAGCGTTTCAGGAGAGAGTGGGAGGCAACAACATGGAAGAGGGCGAAAGATATCTTATACAAGGCCGCCAGACCGTGCAAAAAAGGGGACGTCCTTCCTTGGGTTGACGAGGGTTCACTTGGTGCGCTGGACATCAAGTGGAACTCACAAGCGTTCAAGGATCGATCGAAGCAAGCGAAGGAAAACAGGAGCAAAGGCGAGGCAAAACACACACAAGAAAGTGTGTCTACGGTCCATGTGACCAAGAAGCTGATAAGTTAATTTTTTTTTAAAAAAAAATTATCGTAGATTTTTTTAAAAATAGTTTTGTCTATTTCTTTGTTGTCTAATGTGTTTGGTAAAAATAAAATTCCTAACCTAGGGTGAGACGTTGAAGAGGATACCTGATCAAGCAGAGGTGTTCGAGCACACGCACAAGAAGAAAGACGTTGTGATAACATGGCTAAGGGAGTGGCGGTAAGTTAAATTTTTTACATTTATTTTTTATTAAGTTTTTTTATTTTAATAGATAATTTTTGTAGTTTAATTTCTTTGCCTTTTTGTCTATTATATATGTCGGCGGAGTTCAGAGCTCGTCATGCTGTGGTGGTGGATGAGTTTTTTGCCATGCAGGAGCCGGGGACTCAGCTCACTCCGAAGCAAGAGCGCACATTCACCAACCAGACGTATCTCGATGCAGCGGGATGCAAGAAGGGGTACGTCTATGGTCTCGGATCGACCTCCTTGGTGTATTATCCCAAGAAGGTGCGATCCTCAGCCAGTAGAGTATCAACATCCGTCGACCGCTCCGAGGTTTTGTCGCTGAAGGTGGAGGTGGCAACTCTGAAGGCACAGATGGAAAGAATGGCTCAGATGATGTCCCAGTACGGAAGAGGAGCTTTTGATCGTCGTCCGGACAATTCTCATGATCCACCGCCACCGCCACCTCCATGTCCTCCAGAGCAGATCCATGGTTTCTAGGTGTAATCATTTATCTAGTTTGATGTATTTTCTTTATCGTTTTTGGTTTCATACACAATTTTCGTATAATAAACGACTAATTTTATATCATTTTTGTGTTTTTTTAATGTTGTTTTTGTCTACTTTCATGTGTTGATGTTGGATTGTGGATGCGGGAGGTTGGATGGATGGGTTTGAAATGGTTTGGACGTACTTTGGGTCAAATTTTGCATCGCGTCGAGAATTTCAGCAAATCAGATTTTAGGTACATGGAATAAGGTCTTTTGCGACCGATTCAGTCGCTAATTAGCGACCGTTTCGATCGATAAGTGAAATGGAAAAATCAAACCAGGAATAAATCGCTAATATCATTTGCGACTGTATATCTTTCGATCGTTAATTCTGCGACTGATGGAGAAAGGGTCACTAATATAATTAGCGACCGGTGTTTGCGAGCGAAATTCGATCACAAACATTAATTAGCGATCGAAAATTTCGATCGTTAAAAGTTGTTTATTTTGTAGTGTTGGCGACGTTCTTGTAGTTAGTGGTGATCTTGTAGAATCTAATCTTGCAGCGCCTAATATTGCAGCTGCCGTTGGTGATCTTGCAACACCTAATGTCGTAGCCTCTGGCGTCTAACACCTGCAAGCAATCCAGCACCCGTCCCTGGTAATTCAGTATTTGCCTAATTTTGTAGTGTGAAATGTTCTTATAGTACTTGTCTAATTTATTTAACGGCGAAATTTTTACAGTGATAATGTGACAAATTAGTGCTAATAACAGATGAAATTAGTCTCGCATATGGATAAATACGACCTCGATGCTCAACGATTCTGATCACGCTTTTACTCTTCTATAAGTGTTAATCAAGTCGATTTTTGGTATTCGGTTCGGTTGTTTTTTGTCTGTTCAATTCTTACAAAGTAAAAGAAAAATAGAGCCGATAATTAATCGAATTGAAAATCAAAACCAGAACCGTTTATTAATGAATTCGGTTTTTTTTGATTTTTTTGGTTTTTAATAATTTTTAACGATTTCATTCGAATTCGTCTTCAATATTTCATGAATATAATTATATATTATTAAAATAACACCATAAATATTTACCACGCATTTTTATGCAAAATAGATTAGATACATCGAGTAGAAAAACAATGTAAACTATACTGAAAAAATGATGTAAAATAAATTGGATATATCGAGGAAAAACCGATGTAAACTATACTAAGAAGATATGAACACATGATTTTTTTTCTATCTAAAACAAAAAATATTTGACAAAAATAATTGAATAAAAAATAAAAAAATAATTAAAAATAGGATTGAAGATTCTTATTTTCATTTTAAGTAAAGATAGTAGATTATCTTAAACGGTTCGGTAATTAATTCTAAAGCATTAAGTTAATCGTTTTACAATCGGCTAATTGATTTAGTCCGATTTTAAACCAATTGAATAAACGGTTTCATTTTGTAGATCATAAATGAACTGTTTAATAATCGATTCTGTAGGTTTTGATTTATCAATTTTAGTAGCGGTTCCGTCATCGATTTGACCTCCGTTTTAACAGCCTTATATGCATTCCCTTTACAACCTTGAACATGTCTCGCCTATCCCCTTAAACATCCTTGATTCACGCACACAAAAGACTTGAAGGGTTCTTTGTGTAGCTTAACTAATGCATAATCACTGTACACAACTCCAATTGCAGCATGTCGTTCATAACATCAATCCCAGCAAAGTGGTAGAGAGTCAAAGGAATGTAAATGTGATAATTGATAATATCGATAAAAGAAAGGTCTAAGGCTTATGATGACAAAGAAGTGTAATCGATAAGATTTTAAAACATATTCTATTTCGCTTCATCTTAGGTGTACATGATATGTATGAAATCACACGTCGTTTCCTTATTTTAAACGTTTGTTTTATTCCTTTTTCATTGTCTAAATTATATTTTTAGTGCCTTTTCGTCTTGGAACGTTGGTATTGCTATGCGTTGATGTTTTATGGCAGATTGTCATGGAATTTGAAGCAAAAATGAAGAAGAATCAAGACAATGGCAATCCACGAACTCGAAAAGCTGCATTTCACGTTTCATCGTCATTGCACGTGCTTCGAGTGTTTTTACGGCGAACTTTCACCATGATTAGCTAGATTTATGTGTTTAGATGCTATGTATAAGTTTTGAAAATTTTTGGACGTCATTTGC
>JAOVYX010002676.1:0-11582 GCA_035668315.1 Drosera spatulata
TGGACCATAAAACACACCCAATAACATTACTTTGTTTTCAAGGAACCAGCTCATACATACTTCAATTTGTGTGGTTACCGACAACTCCAGTGTGGCTCATGATAGAACAGGAATTTGTTTTCAAGGACTGTGTCACACATACTTCTGTTAGTGTGGTTAATGACATAAATCCAGTGCATGCTTTCTACCTAGTGAATATGCTTTACAGCCTTCTCAGTACCCTGGTTTTCACCCTGTTATAATGGATATTTACCTTGTTACTCGTAACCTGTAAGTACATAATATATACTCGCAACTAGATGAAAGAACTTTATTATGATAATTAACAAGAAAGGCAAAAAGATACACCACATGTAGACTTGCATTTCTCACATTGGCTTTTATTATAGTCCCTTCGTCTTAATAAAGTTGCAACACTTATCTTTTTTAGATGTCTCATAAAACTTGCAATACTTCCTTATTTGGGAACTTTTTTCTACAAAACTACCAAAACACCTTTACTTTTTTTACTTTGAATCACATCAACTCATCAGAGAGTAGAAAAGAGATACGTAGGGTCCTATAGGCATGCATGTGTATCACATGGAAAATTTTGAAAATTGAAAGAGTTGCAATGATTCCATCCCTAACATCAACAAGTCTGTCACTATGGGTTTCTTTTTGACAAAAACAAGAGCCTTAAAGGAAAAGTGTAAGAGCAGCCTAAACAGAATTACCAGAAAGAGAACTTTCAGGATTCTTAGTTGACATTTGACTTTGTTCCTCTAGCTGCTGCAGAAGTTTCAGTGATAATGACCGTCCCGTGCCTTCCTAGCTTTATGCGGAAAACAGAGAAAATTAAGAAGGCAACAAGCAATTAAGGTGCATTAGATTGGACTTCATTTCAATAATAAAAGTTCAAACTTTCCCTGCAAGATTTAAAATCCATACTTGAATGTAATACCTACCAGGGAAAAGAGGTTGAAAGCCCCCTTGTACTAATGCACTTTTGCACTGAACTACCTGAAGTTTGGAAATAGGTCCACAGCCCCTGAACTTTTCCCGCCATTTGCAAGTGTTATCTTTGCCAATGGAAAATTTGAAATTTCATCAATGCCCCTACCAAATATCTGACCGTACATTTACTTTTCTCACTTGATTCCACACCAACTCTCTTTACTTTTGTTCAAATTCACATTGCAATCGATCTATGAGGACTCCATCTTCGTCGCCGAGATCCAACAACTATGAGCACAGCTACCATTACTTGCCAATCTCTGAGGTGGGTTATGGTACTCAAAGGAATTCCACTCCACTTGTTACTTCAAATCGACAGATGGGCACAACAATAACTTTGCTTTTAGTACAATTGTACAAATCGACTTAATCTTCATGTTGCGCTACTCGTTGGTATTGTTTATCGATGTTGGGTGAATGTTTGTGGGAATTGATCGTTGTTTGTTTGTGGGTTTGCGGGTTTGTGTTGATGTTGTGAATTGGGTGTGAATGGGTACAGCAGGAAGGTGGGTGTTTTGTTGTGGATTCGACCTGGAAAGGGAAGCAGTTTCCTGATAGCTTGTCAAAGACGATAAACATTTGGACTTGCGTTTTGAATCTGGGCGTTCGGAATTATCGGAGGAGGATGATGATCGATGAGAAAGAGTCGATGTGGATTGGGAAAGAAATTAGGTTTTGTTGATTTCCCTTTCATATTTGACCAATTCAAAGGGCACATTGGTCCAAAAAATCAAAACAAAAGCCTAAAATATGTTTTCAAACGAGGAAGGGTTGCGTGAGGAGCAAATGTCGTTATCTTGGATGGAAAAGATAACAGTTGCATTTTAGTCTGCAAGTTCAGGGGATTATCGACCTATTTCTGAACTTCTGGTAGATAAGTGCAAAAGCCCATGAGTACAGAGGGGTTTTAAGCTCGTTTCCCTACCTACTATTAGAAAGTTAAACCACTTAAGATGGCAAATATCTGCTAAATATAAAAGCCAATTGAATCTTAGCATGAGGGGGAAAAAAATCAGTCATACCCGTCGACAGTAGAAGAAATGAAGACCAAATATGGTCCTAGGAGGGACTTAACAACAGGCAACGGAATAGCAGCTGCTTCATCAATAACTAGGAGCTCAACTTGTGACAGCTTCTCGTGTTCATTTGGCAAGATATACTAAAGAATAAATATTTAAAGGAATCAGCAAGTCATAGCATCACAAAGACACAGAATACCAAATTTGAAACATAGAAAACTTCTATCTAAAGGCTGTGCAGGAAAATGTTTCATGAAAACAGCAAACAATAAGCCTGAATTTTGATGTGATTTTCAAAAGAGGCCTGCAGCCTGCTATCAAGATGGATGTCTAAACACATTAACAATAATATGACGAGTCAGCGAGGAAATCTGAAGTAAACTGAAAAGCAAAAATCAAGCCAAAAGTTATCTTATCCCATATTCTCACGTCATAACAACCCGTAACCCCATTTAAAGTAGAGGTCAAGAAAGGAGCTGTACATCATCTTTTGAATGCGCCAATATTGTCCGTAATCAGTTGACTACGATTTTATACCAGCGATTAGCCTAAAGTCAGCCCTCTAAAAGGTGTCAAATTCCTAACCAAGGTGATTATGAGTAAGAGAGAATCCTGTCATAATTGCATACACTAGTGGTTGGCTAGCCAAATGAATCGACCAATCCTCTGACAAGGTAAGTAGTAACAAATCCCTAACCAAGGTGGCCATTGAAACAGAGAGGGGCTTGTCATAAACGCATTAAATAGTTTCAGGTAGTCCGATGAAGTACCCTGGAGCGAAAATAAAAATAAAAATAAATATAAATAAATAAAAGAGACGGACAAAATGATAAGATGCCACAAAATGTTATAGGCAAACACAATATCCTTTGTCTAAGTGATATCAACTCAAATAGTAATAGGATAGAAAAGCCAACGATTAAGCACTTAGTTCCACGTGGAAATTACTGCACATGAATATCCTTTGTATTTACCTGAATGGATTGCCGATGCTGCTTGTAGACATTGAAACGCACAATTGCTTGTTTGAACTCCGGGTTTGAGCTTCTCACCACGTCAAAATCGACGTGCTCCTACAAACGAAAAAATGGGTTCCCGAGCTTAATCTACAAGTATATAGAAGTACAGAATCAAAGTTCCAAAGTACAGATAGGTCATGGAAATAAACATTTATTCAAATATTGAGAGAACCCAACTCAATAAAAAACCAAAAAAAAGAGGTGCACAATACTCTTAGTATCTTGGCACTTCCCCTAAATACCCATCATGGGCCTAGAGAGATTGCTGTCAACCCTTTTAGACAACGTTGAGATAACTCTACCAAATATACGAGGCCTACAATATTTTAGTATCTAAACAAATCATTTCTGAGGTTTCGTATTCCCATTGTTTTTCTCTTATTACTGCTACGGCCAACAAGTAAAGGTCTAAAATCAAAAGCTCTCGAGGTAATTAACATCAACATTAACATCAATGAACTAGACTCTTCAAGAAAGAGAACTGGTCAGAGACAAATGTTAACCTTGAATATCATAGTGCATTGGAATTCAAGGTGTTGAGATACAAATAATATAATGGACCTAATATCAACAATTCGGAGTTTTGGTAGAATTGATTCCTCGACATGATATCAATGCAGGTGTGACAGTGAGGTCACGAGTTCGAATCTTGCAACTCCTAATTGTTGTTGTATTTGTGTTTGTGGTGTTTGTGTGGCACTTGGTTTGTGTTGGATCAATGCATTTGTCCACGCGAAGCCCATGTGCAAGAGTGTTGAGATACAAATAATATAAGGGGTTTACTCATTGCTGTCAAAGGCGGCTGAGGCGAGCGCCTGAGGCAAGAGGCGAGATGAGGCGAGGCGAGAGGGAGGCGCCTTGCCTCTAGTAAGGCGAGGCAACTTCAATGAGGCAACGCCTTTTGGGCTTAAGGCAAAAGGTGAGGCAAGGTAAGAGGCAAGCTGAGGCAATGCCTTTTCTGAATTCGTTGATTTTTTAATATGGTTTTGTTTTTTATAAAAAAAAAAACTTTGTTTGAGTTTATTATAGGAGCTTGTCCATTATATTGGCCAAGATTCAAAAAATTTCAATCACGACAATCACCACCATAGTTCCTCCATGAGTGAGTATGAACTAATGAAGTGAAAGACGAAAAGCTCAAGGAATCATATTGTTCTAGGATCAAAAAATTAGATGAAGGAGTCATATGATGGATGATAATGATGACTTCTTGATACCTAACATTTCTAATATTTTTTACTAAGCAATGTTTCTAAATTATTGATTTTCTTAAATTTTGAAAAATCTAGAATTGGGATTCTCTGCTGTCGGAAATGGGTGTTGTCCATGTTGTGCTTCATCCCAGCCCTCAATCTAGTCTTGCAGGCTTTTTTTATATCCCACACATTATTGCTCTCAATGATTGAGATGGGAGCCAACAATGGTGCTATACCAACACCAACAGCAGAGGATTCCAGGACAACAATCTATACATTCTTTTGTGCAAGGTTCTCAATGTGATATTCACTCATGATTGTTCAATTGTTAGCTTATAGACTTATTATATTCATATTGTTATTTATTTTATTTGGGTGTTCCTTAATTTAATTGACTATTAATTGAAAAACCCACACGTTGTACATAATAAGTGCCTCGGTTCAATCAGGCGCTCACCTCTCCGTCGCCTCTCGCCTCAGGCGATAGAAGACTTCATCGCCTCGGCTCGCTTTTCGCCTTAAACAACAATGGGTCTACTACCAACCATCAGTTTGGACTTTTGATAGAGTTGGTTTCTCGACACAAGGGTTTATCAGCTCTGCTATTAACATGTTTATTACGAAGGGGAACTAAAAGCAAGCAACAGGATCTGAATTCTGACAAATTCCATTCACTACAATACTACATGTTTAGTGATGTCCCTCGAGTATCAAAAAAGCTTGGTTGTTCCATGGAAAATGCTGCATTAGGAGGAGAGTAGGAATAGAAACAATGGAAAATCCCAGGACAAAAATTGGGTAATGATGGCAAATACAATCACTCATCCAAACCCAAAATCCAAAGCGCTTCGTCATTTTTCTTTTTCTTTTTTTTTCACAATGAAAATGCTTCGTTTTAATAACTTGCAAGATACTGTATTATGTAAGAAAACCCTAACAAGTCCAGCAAGTATTAATGATTTTAAGCCCTGAACAACAAAGAGGGAAAAAGAAATATGCTATCATGCTCCAATTTCGCAATGAACTGAAAAACATAAGCAACATAAAAAAGGGCGCCAAGCAGCACTAAGCCAATGCACTACATTATTTCATACATTCATTGAGTCATCCGAAAGAAGGTAAAAAAAAAACACAGAAGGCCAAACCTTGTACTCAAGTGAGTCAAATCCCTTGCAAATGAATTCAAATAATGTCTTCAAGTTTTCAGGGCTCGGAGCGGTTACAAAGATGTTCGAATACCTAAAAGCACAGTTGTATATCAAAGCATGCAAGTGTACAATAAAAAAACCTCTCTTCTATCCAGATGGTCAATCTAACATACCCAGTGGCAATAGCACCAGCAACTGCCAGACCAAGGGCAGCTGATTTCCCACGGCCACGAGCAGCAAGTAATGCCACTGTACTATTAAGTGTCTTCTCCAATATGGCATCAAGGAATGTAATAACTGATTTCCCCTATATAAACAATGGAATACAGTCATCGGAAAAACAATAATCATTTAATACTGGCAGCAGAAGTTTATCAGCCGCCTCATTTATGACGAATACCTGATCCAATGTACAGCACTTTCTAATCAATGGACCCACAGGGAAATCATCATTAAGTTGTTCTCTCAAATTTCTCAAATCACATTTTGCTTCTAAAAGACCTTTTGAGTCCTATAAACAATGAAAAACAAACATAAAAAATAAAAAAAGTTAGTCTTAAGGATTGGTAAAAACACAAGTTCACTTTTGACAATTAGGAAAAGAAACCCAAATAGGTAATCCTCAATCACAGGATTCAAGCAGCACTTCATGGCTTACTATCAGGACTTGGGAATTTAAACGCTTACCAACTAAAAGAGACAGAATGAGTACCCACTTTACCTCGTTAATGGAAACTGGGTGAATTGACTTCATATGAGATGAAATGGGTAATATATTGAGCTCATTGTCCATTACTATGCATGCCTTGCAAGAAGCGATGGACAACAAGAATCTTTCATTGAAACGACCAGTAGCCACTTTGTGTGATTCCGTACGAAACCTATCATGCACATAACAAAACCATCAGATAAGTAACGGCTAATTTTGATTAGCCTAAGACGAAAAGATAATGATGACGAGATTCAAAGCTCTGAAAAACAGGTAAAGAATATAATCATACCATAACCATGGTGTACAGACTTGTCAAAGAAGACAGAGATCGGAGGAGCAAGACGATTAATCCGCCACCCTCCACGGTCTCGATTGTCCATGCCAAGATATTTGGTGTCAAAGCCTCAAAATCCTGTCAGCACTCAAAGTTTATTACAAACCAGAAATGAGAGAGACAATAAACAAGCAAGCAATGAGAAAAATCATGAGACCAAAATAATACAACAACGTATGCAACCAGCTATCACCAGCTTGGGAGTATAAGAAGCAAAGCCTACCTGTAATACACACATGCCAAATGTATTTCCAAGAATTCTCTCAGAATGTTTGTAAAGGCAATAATTTATCCCAGACTTTCTCTTGTCACTGCAGAAACCACAGTGCATGAGTCAAAATCTCCACTGCTTCAAGATGCTTAGAAACATGGTGTTCTTTAAAATATTGGTCTTGGTGGTAGATCATGAAGATTAGATAATTATGGCATTGGATGTGAAACTTTAAGAGAATAGCAAAGCTCTGAGTCCACCTGATCGATGTATGACATAGCTATATCAGGGTTAGATGAGAACAAAGGGAAATTCCCTTTCGTGACTGCAGCATGCTGCATGCATATGTTGAGCTCCACAGAAAACCAAACTCGATTTTTATTTTTTAACAATGAAACTCATACCACTAGACTTAGTCTCCTATCACAGAAGCTGCCTCATGGAGGGTCTTTAGGTAGGAGTATTGGACACAATCACGACAAAGAAAAAAAGAAAAGATCACAGAAATCATTAAAAAAGAAACAAAAATTATCAATCTGCTTTGCAACTGACTCGATACAAGCCCTAATTTGGAATATAGTAATACGAAAATTGAACATTAGCTGCTCCTCAACTTCCTGAACTACAGTGACCATAAAAATCGAACCTTTTGATCAAACACAAATCTAATTCTACTAATCGAACTTCCTAGCGAATTTATGACTGGCTACATATGCTATTATCAAACCAACTAAACAACACTAAAAAAGATCTACAACATTGACCATAAAAATCGAAGCTTTTGATCAATCAATTTCACAAGCATTCTCAGTTAGTAAAATAAATCAACTTCGAATTCAAGTTCTGGAGAAAAAAAAAATACATCTCAAGTTAGTTACCTGCTGCGATCGAGCTTATCCTTATTCTTGTAACACCAGAGAACAGTAGGCCGAGCCTTTACCACGGCGTTGCTCAACTCAGTGTGAAGATTCTCAATCTGCACATCACACAAACAAACAAACAAACAAACAAACAAAAATCACAAAACAACGCATTAATAACAATAGCAAAAATGAATCACCAAAAATAATAAGACTATGATGATGAAAAAAGGCGTGCCCGTTCTCTCCATTTATCGCCGACGATGACGAACATCGACCGGTGTCTAGTTTTGACGCCGTTGTTGATCAGAGTCCTGATTCGATCGTCCACCTTCTTCCTCGTCATAGTTTGATGCTCGAGTGGCTGATTCAATGCGTGGTGGTGAATCTCGTCGGCGATGGTGGCGGAGGTGCTCGGCGACGGCAGGGAGTGGCGGGGGCGAAAGAGGTAAGAAGAGTAGGGTTTTGTACTTCAAATTGTGTGGATATATCACAAAAAAACAAATTGTGTAGATTTAAAAAAGAGAAAGAGCCTTCCAAAAAAAAAAAATATTCTTCTCATCCCAATTAATTGAAATATTTTCATAAGGTAGGATAATTAATATTTTTTCCATCCGATATTAATGATAATATAAATTTATACAAATAATAAAATTATTCATATTATGAATCGTTCGTTACATAATTAAACATTATTTTATATAAATTATTATAAAATATTACAGATAATTAAAATTATATACTTCAATTTTGGGTCAGTGACGTAATTTTCTTTCGTTATTATGATGAATAACAATTTTTTTCAAAATATGTATTGAATAGTATAATGATGATATAACGTTGTTATTAATTCTGAACAGAGGCAAGGTAATTTATATATAAGTTGAATTATATGGGTAATGATTTTATTGTCTTTATGACTATATAAGATATAAGAATGAGAAAAAAAATAATGAAATGAATTGATGTAATAAAAAATATGAGGTTATTTTTATAGTTTTATATGGAAAAAAACTCCCCAATACAGAAACGTTTCATTTTGTTTTGAAGGACCCAAATAAAAAAATATGTCAATCAATTACAGATTGAGGGAATAAAGAAAAGAGATCAATTAAGGGGTTTATCAATGTAAATTCTCAACGGGACCTTTTTAGACTTGGATCCATCTTGTTATCGTATTATAGTGTTATTTCTTATCTGATATCTATATCAACTCTTAATATATTTTTATATAAAATTATTTTGATCACTTGTGAATATTTATATAGATCAATAAGGTCGAAGATGTCAAAATATCAAATAAGACACTCAAAAGTCTCAATACCGACGAAATTTACTTAGTTATGTTGATTAACTAAAGTGCATTAACATTTTCCAAAAAAAAAAAAACTAAAGTGTATTAATTATGAGAGAATATTTCCGAAACATAAAAAAAAAAATCCAAAGTGATATTAACGGGAAAAAAAATTCCTTGGCCATACAATTTCCATAATCGTCACTATCACCACTCATCCTCACCGTCACATTGTATCATCTCCATCACTCATTTCTCCTAATCGATCACACACTCACATAAATCAAACCAATCCCACATAGAAATCCACAACATCTCCGACAATAAATTCAAACGGACCTCGACATGGCTAATCAAATCAATATTAAAGTTCACTTACATGTCATCGTCGCTGTTCGATGCTTCGGCATCAATACCACCACCTCTCCTCTCTTTATCTCTCAAGTTTCATACTCTTAACTCATGCTCATAAAACAAAATGTTGAATTTATACTCTTTTCTTTTCTTTCTATATCTCAAATTTTCAATTAAAATCAAAACAATATTGATTTTGTATCAAAGGAATTGAAGGTATTTAGTTTTGAAAATATACATGTTTTTTTGAAATACACAGGCGTACTGTTTGAAATTACAAAAGCACACTGTTTGAAACAAAAGATAATCCACACTCTTTGAAATCATTTTTTTCAACCAAAACAAAAATTCGTTTTTGAACCTTGACTTGAAACCCACATTTTGAGACGCACTGTTTGAAACAGTGTGTTTACAAAGTGAAACAGTAGATCAGTTCAATTTTTTTTCGAAAATTTGCTCAAAATCAAACCAACAACAATGAAACAAATCACAAGATACAACAGTAAATCCACACTCTTTGAAATTATTTTCTTCAAGGAAAACAAAAACACGTTTTTCAATCCTGACCTATAAAGCCACGTTTTTCGATGCACTTTTTAAAACAGTACAGAAGCACTGTTTCAAACAATGAATCAATACAAGCGAACAGTTCGTTAGTTCCATTTTTCTCAAAAAATTGTTCAAAGTCAAACTAACAACAACGAAAATAAAATCATAAGATAAACAATAAATCCACACTTTTTGAAATCATTTTCTTCAATCAAAACGAAAACACGTTTTTTAATCTTAACATGTAAAACCCATAAATACCTAGTAAAGGAAAACATATACATACATTCGAACCAATCAAGATAATTAAACCCGAATAACCAATGAAAAAAAAATCACTTTTCTAATTGATATATTTTTTGGTAATTTAAACTCGATAGAGCTACCTGTGGAGAATTCTCTCTAATTGATAATGGATATATATATATATTTTCAAAGGCAAAACTTTGAGGTCTTCTTACCAAAACAGTATTAACCCGGAATTCCCAGATCATTCAACTAATATAAGTGAAATTTTTATTCCTAATTTGGATCATTTCTTACATATGTCGGAAATGCTTGTAGTACCTTTTGAAGAAATTTATAAAATTGGTACTTTCAATTTTAAATAATTATATTATATCAAAACTCATAAAAAAAAGTGTTTCAATCAAAAATTATTTTCATAGGATCCATGTGCTTAATTATGATATGTTTAAATCTTATAAAATACTGGATATAATTATCTACATTATGTTTGTCTTCAAGTTAGCATAAAGCCATTAACTAGACGAGGATTAAATCGACCAATTTTTAGCGGCATTAAGAGATGCTACTATATATAAATATAATGAATCTCAAATAGCTTTAGTCCAATCTAATACCTGTAATAATCCAATGTTTTTTAATTGTTATCCAGATTTTATGATGAATTTACATGATTATACAATTCTCAATAATTTAGTTTTATATATTCATACTAAAAATACTTATGCACAAGCAAAGCGTAGAGAATTTCTAGTTACTTATAAAGTCTTAAACACAGCTAATACTAAATCACTCATTAAGAGTCAACCAGGTCATAAAAGATTATTAGAAGCAAATCCTGATAATGAAAATTTAATACCAAAATTACTTATATGGAATGAAATTGAGATAACGGATCAATGGAAAGTTTATCAAGAACATCCTCCTCATAAAATTAAACCTGATTCTGATGTTGCTCAAATTGTGGAGCACACAGATGGATCACCTACCATATGTTTTAATTCAGGAAAAGAAGTACGAATGGAGTTATCTCGATCTTCTTCCAGTAGATCCTCCATATCAACCAAACCATCAATGTTTTTTCCTCATTTTGAATCAACTAGATATTCTAGTTGTACAATACAAGATAAGCTTAAAGGCGTTAACTTAAATACTCCAATACCTCAACCAATTTATGAACCTACTTCTCCTAACCTTTCTCCAACTCGCTCGGACATGTTAGGTACAGAATATAATCAATTAAATGTTATTACTTTAGAAGAAATTAATGACACTAATTTTGTCATTGATAAAAAACTATTTACGTATTGACTTTGATTCTCTTGAGAATCAATTAAGCCATGAATGGTATTTTAAATTTTTTTTCAAAGAAGAAATAATACTTATACGATATGTTTGGTATTCAGAAATGAATAAACTCAAAGCTAATATTCTTCTCAAAGCTAATAAACTCAAAGTTTCAAAAACCATTGTTCACACCACCAAATTATTCTTATCAAGATATTGTTCAACTAAAAAATTCGAGAGATGATCTCTTAAATGAAATTATTAGGAAATTAAACCATTTGGTGTTACCTTCTTCTTCTTCAACTTTTCCTCAAAGTGCTTCCAACGTAGCTTCAACGTCAAAAAAGCTTTAGTCTC
>JAOVYX010002677.1:0-11580 GCA_035668315.1 Drosera spatulata
TAAAGACAAGAACTAGAAACATAAATTTAAAAGGTCATGGCATGAACTGAATACATAAAACAAAATACAACAGTGTGTCAGTGTCTATCTCACAAAGTCGACGACACTCACAAAATTGCTCTACAGCCATGAGCAAATTCGTGGCTAAACCATAGAATTCTAGTGGCTGAATAGTATCTTGCCCGTGACATTCAAACTCGTGTCTAATTGTTTGGCACGGGAAAAAATGACCCATGACAACCATTTATCTTTTGCCATGGAGAAGCATGTGGCAAAACTACCTAGGTTATGGAAAGGAAACGGGGCAAGAGATAAAATATTATAGATCGATTTTATTAGTCAAAGTTATCCAGTCAGGGGCTATTGTGTATAATCACAGGAAGGGTTTTGGCCTCACTCGTGCACGTTCTGGGAAACTTCTCAGAAGATCACCCATCCCAATATTATTCCACGTTAAGCGTGCTTAACGTAGAGTTTTAAAGTGATGTGCTATCGAAAAAAAAATATATTTTGTTGATATAGATAATACTATGAAATCATTTAAATATTTTTTTGGGATATTACAAAAAAATGTCCAATGTTATTCCTAAAAAAAGATGCAGGACATTTTTGACCGAGGAAATCGCCTTTGTAAAGACGCAGGACGCGACCAGCTTAAATGGATATACTTCTATCTTGTCGTTGCCATCTCCTAGGGCCCCCTCTCATTGTTGGGTCACTTTCCCAATTTTTTGCTGTTTTAATTTTCACGATATCTTTTTAAGTATTTCCTCAGCTCTTTTTTTATTTCTGCGTCCTATAATAAATACTTTTGTAATAAATTAATCGATATAAAATTTTAGATATATGTTAAATTTTTGTGAAATTTGATAAAAAAAATAATATTTTTTTATAATAGTGGAATTTACTGTAATAATTATGAAAAAAATAAAAGATATATTATAATTGAATTTATTTGATTTTGTATCATTTAGATAAAATTTTTTAAATAAGATATTATTATAATTATTATAGGATATTTTGTTGACCCTTCTTTTGGGTATTTTTCACCCATCATTTGACCGTATTTATTGGATTGACCCAACAATGAGAGGGCCCCTGGGAGACGGCAACAAAGATAGTAGGAGTATATCCATTTAAGCTGGTCGCGCAGGGCGCATTTATAAATGCAAAAAATTAGTAAAGTGGATTTTAAAGTTGAGTGTTTTTATTCTTGAAATATTGGATTTGCAATGATATCGTGTTTGGGTTTGATTATCTTTTGTCGAAATTCTAGAGATTATATATGTTTTTGGTATGTTACATCAACATGTGTTTACAAAATTGGAGTTATATGCTTTTTTTTGCTTTTTTTTGAAAAGATGGGAGTTATATGCTTAATTTGTGATGTTTATGCTTCTTAAAACTTGACAGAAAAACTAAATAAAAATAATTCGGACTTGATTTTAACCTTAAAACAATATAGGCGTAACCCATAATTAGTTAGTCAAGAGAAGAACATGGAAGACGTTGGATTTTAGTCAATACTATGACTTTGATATATTTATAGGATAATGATTCGCAACCAACATTGGTTAATCAGCTAACTTTCTTTATTCTTTTTAGCGGATGAAGCCCTTTTCTCTGAAAAGATTTACGGATGATCCGTTATTAACATAAATGGATAAGGCCTCATCCATTGAAAAGAACCAAGAAAATTGATTGGGTAGCCGTAGTAACGCTGATGATGGATCATTACGCATGTCTATATATCAAAACTGTACGATCTATATTTAGTTTTTGAGATTGAAGTGGCTGATAGCATCATAATTTATGATATCATAGGACCTATTATGTTAGAACGGTAGAGGAGGTTAGATAGAGCATATGGAATTGAACCCAATTAAATTTGGGCATAGAACATGGTTTCAATTCCAACAAGAATTTGTTTTTGATTTTTGTATCACATTCACATAATCTCATCAAATATAAAATATCACGATGATGAAATATAAAAACATCGAATCTGACTTAATATTGAGAGGGAATGATCGTTAACAAATTGGATGGACAGAACAATGTTGTGAAAGAAATGAAATAAAAATGAGTGGTTGTTGTAATGGAATAAGTTATTCCATTGTTTAATGTTGTTAGTTAGTTGTGTCAGAATTAAATTTTTTAACATGTGGTTGGTTATTTTGCTTTTTTTTTTTTTTTTTTTTGGGCATTCCATCAAGTGAAATGAAAATGCTCATTTTGGAAGAAATCACATTTCGGGTTTCGCGCAGAATTGTTTATTCTGTCAAAAATGAGTAACCAACACATCTAATATCTAATTTAATATATATATTATTATCCAAAACCTTCTGAGGGTATAGATGACGTCCTGTGTGACGTCATTCACCTTAATATTAAATAAATATATTTATAAAAAAAATTAAAAACTAATAAATTTTCTAATCTAATCTATTATTTATACTATCACAGAATAAATTTTGTAATACTTATATTTATAACAAAATCAAAAACTAATAAATCTCCTAATCTAAGCTATTATATATACTCTCGCAGAATAAATTTTGTAATATTTTAATCTTAAATAGAATATTTATAAAATGGAAAGAATGAAAAAAAAAAATCTTTCATAAAATCTGTCTAATATATGTAGCTATTATCCAAAGCCTTCCGCGATATGTCATGGCGTTCTGGAGGACGCTATTCAACATAATGTTAAATAAATATATTGATAAAAAAATCAAAAACTAATAAATCTTTTAATAATAATATATCTAATCTAATATCTAATATATATACTATTACCCAAAGTGGGATGTCATCAATTTTAAGTTAAATAAGTAATTATAAAAGAATAAAAAATAAAAAATATCCTTTATGAAATAATATTTCGATATTTTAATGGTAAATAAATATTTATCTAATCTAATCTAATATATATATTGTTATTCAAAGTTTTCCGACGATATGTCATGGCGTTCCGTGGGTCGTCATCTATAGAAAAAATCTTTTGCAAAGTAATATTTCGACAATTTAATGTTAAATAATATTTATAAAATGAAGATATGAAAATTAAAAAATCTTTTGCAAAATTAGTTTCTTAATAGTTTAATATTAAATAAAATATCGATAGAATCCAATCCAATCTAATCTAATATATATTGTATTATCCAGTCATTTTTAAGCGATTAAAGGATACAAGAAGTCGTCTTCGACTGGATGATTCCTCTGTCCGATTCGACTTTTGACTTTTGTGTTTTCTGCCAACAAATTTAACGGAACTAAAACCCAGCAGATAAGAAGACCGATTAATATTAATTTGGCTTTCAGACCTTGTAGTGTTGTTGGAGCTTAAACGAAAAATGAAACTCGTCATAAACAAACCATTTCGATGGCAAGCGGTATCAAGGGGTATTATTATCATTTAAAAATTTTAACGGATAATCAAGTAGTTTCATTTTATTTAAATTAGTAGAATCTTGTCCAATTAATTTATCCTTTGATTATAAATTGAACGATCGAGATTGAATTTTGATGATATTAAATTTAATCTAATTATTTGATCAAAAGTTAAAAAAATCTGAACAATCAAATCAATAATTATAATCAAAAGTTAATATCTCAAATTTAACATAAAATATTTAGATCAAATAAAAAATATATAATAATAATATGTGCAAATAATTCACTTAACAATTTTATATATGAAATCGTCTTTTAGTATAATAAAACAATAACTTTTGACAGATTTTATCAAAAAAAAAAACTATCTTGTTCAATATACATTAATATATATAGATAAATTTAATATTATTTATTAATATTATTTTTATTTATCTGGTGCAACACATGGATCAGTATTCTAGTTTATGTTTTAATTTTCAAGAATAAACGATTTAATTTTGTTTTCATTCCATAAATCCGAACGCAACATTGATGTCTTTTTTATCGTTTGGATCCAAAAATTTTCTTGTTTCTAGAGGAACCTATACCGAAGATTTAGAAAGGTTGGAAATTATATATAGATCATCGAATGATCACAGGCCGTTTGAGCCATCCATCTTGAGATTTTTTGTCTTGTTTTTATGGGGTATAAGTAATTAGGATAGGACTAGTCTAATATGGGTGATTAAGCCATATTGATGTCCTGTTCCTCGGGAGTGTACGATTGTTGGTTACTCCCTCCAGTTTTATAAATTTTATAACATTTATATATTTTATATTATTTTATATATATCAATATAAGTTTTATTTTTATATCAAATCACGTTTGATCGTCCTCAACATGTGTTAAGTTGAAATACGTAACTTACATGACCATTGATGTTTCACGATAAATTTATAAAAAAACTATATTTGATCATCGTTATATATGTGTTAAATTTTACATCAATACATATGTAAAGTTAAAATACTGTAAAATTAATGAGATGAATGGAGTATTTTTTAGACCGTTATGGATCAGATTTTTGTACATCTGAATTTAATCATAGTACATTTTCATGTATTATAGCTCGAGGGTGGGAGAAGGGAGGGCGTGGCGGCGGCGTTTTGTATATGCAGCCATATAAGTGTTTTTTCATAGTATTTTTCATCTACTATTAACTATATATTCATATATAATCTGGAATTTTGCATATGCAGCCATACAAGTGTTTTACCTATACAATAATTAGTATTTTTTTTGTTTCAATATATAATTTAATATTTTATATTATTTAATATATATTTTGAGAGTTTTAAGAACAAAGAAAATATAAACATATTTTTTAGTCCATATAAATATATCTTGAATTCTTGATATCCGTTATCTACATAGGTATCTTGTGGACTGAGATGGTACCGCTGACTTTTCTATACATAGGTAAGTAATTATTTTTTTCGTCATAAATAAATTAAGATAAATTCACTTGATTCAATTATTAATGAAATCTTTGATTTTGTTGTAATTGATAAAAAATGTCCCTGTTTGATGATAATTAAAAATAGTGATAATTAAAAATGAGAAAATTGTGTGAGTGCAAAAAAAAAAATGGAAAAATTATGTGATTTAAAGTAGGATCATTTGGGCTTTATGCATTCAAAATATATTAATTTAAAAAAATATTATAATTTATATACGATATTCAAATTTAATAGTGTTTTACAATCTATTTGCGACCAAAGGAGTATACAAGAAGCATAATCAATGTGATTCTTAAACTAGTGTTTTGTGTTTGGTTCATAAGTAGTCTAATTAAGGACCTAGGAGTAATGATTAGGTTAGTCTAGGGATGATAATGAGGTTAGCCAAGAGGAGTTTGTATACTGATATTAGACCTATTTCGGAGTTTTTATATCTCGAATGATATAGGTGTATTTTGAATTTATTTGTTATCGTGTATTTTCATTTTATTCTTATCTTTGGTTTGGTTTTACTTTATTAAAATATAGAATTTGACTCAATATGATTGTCTTTGATATTAAAACAAATTGATAATACTTGTTGATGAGTTGGCTCAAACTTTTTCATATGCTTAATAATAATGATTTTTTAATAATCTTATGTAAACCAATAAAAAATTGATATGTTTGAATCAATAGGATATTGACATGTGTATACTTATTAACCAATAAGAAAATGACATGTAGAGGACTAATAAAAAAAAATTCTTATATTTGTATTATATATTTATAATGATATGGTTTCTCTCGTAACCTTGAGGAGTATGAGTTTGACATTCGAGGACATCAGAAATCAATTTTTTTATGTAAAAATAGGATAAGATTACGTAAATCATCGTATTTTTTAGGGGTTCTTTTCCCACATCCAATATTTGATGGGATTATATAGATATGTTATTTTTAACAACGATAATTAGGTTCTTGTCAACTAAAATTCAATTTTTCATAAAATGGATGTCGAATTATTTTGGTTTTTTTTGTTCGATTATAATGACTTAAAATTTGGTTTCGTTTATTAGCATAAATATGAAAATGAAGAGAGTGTGTCTTGACATAAGATATGTTGAATGGTTAAATAACGGCTCAAATTAAAACATCACGGATCAATGATTGAAATCTAATTATCACGCTTAATCCCAGTCATCCATTTGTGTTACTTGCTCTTAATTGTTATTTTAATACTTGAAACACGGTATGTCAAGACATATGTTTTTTTTTCCCATATGAAAAAGAACAAAAACCCAAATTCATGTCATAAATCTATTTAGAAGCACTTACACAAGTGAAAATTTCCTTGACAATCAAATTGACAAATTCAAATTTTATATCCATAACTATAGTTCGATAAACCTCACATTTTTATTAGATGAATTCCGGTTAAGTATCCTATCAAAAATTAATTTCTTATTAATATCATTGTATATGCCTTAATTATGGAGAAGTGTTATGACAGAAACATTTATGTCGGATTAACTTTTTCGAAAGATAATTGTCGAAATTAACAAAATAATAAAATATTTTAGAGAGAGATTAGCGGGAGAAAGAGAGATTTTTTTCTCTTGAAAATGTGTACATAACATCTTATAAATGAGCTCTATTTATTGGACTGAAGATAATTAATTAAGATCTAATTTTCTCACCTAATCAAGATAATTAGGTCTAATTAATTGTTAATTAGGTAAGTCCATTTAATAGGCTCAAAAATAGGTAAGATCTAAAAAAAAATCTAGATTTAGGTGTATATACATCATTTTCAAAGGATAATTTTAATTAGTTAATTACAATAAAAAGTATCACTATTGAAACCGACTTTTCCCTTTTAACAATTTTTTTTTCGGATTGGGATCAGTCGATGCTGGTAAGGTGGTGTTGGTGTGGTAAGGTGGTGTTGGTGTGCTGTGGAGCATCTGCACCGTAGGATCAAAGTTTAACGGTTCAGGTTTGTTTAATGAGTTAAGAATTGGTTTTATTTTTTAATTGAGTTTTTTATGGGTTAATTTTTATGAGATTATTTTTATTTTATTTTTAAAATTTTATTTTTTTAGGGTTGATATTTTCTTAATAAAATTTTAATTTTTTTCTTCATATTTTTAAATAAAAAAAGGAAAAAAAAAACAAAGTGAATAGCACTTGTGTGCTATTGGGATCCCATAATCCAGGATTCGCCTCCTTTTTTTTTCCACAACGGTTCTTTGTATTTTATTTTATTTTTATTTTTTCAATATGATAGCTTTTAGGAATCACAAATTTGTGGGGTAATTTTCAAGAGTTAAGTTTTGGAAATGGTAGTTTTTAGACATTTGCATATTTGAGATATTTATATAATAATAATCTAGATAATCTCGTAATGCACTGGTTCAATGTGGTCTCCCTATACACATAGTTTTCCCAGTTGAACAACATAAAGATTGATACTCATACCATCATGGAAACATTGTAGTTAAGCTTTTATTTTCCAAAATTATAAAGCAGCATTTAAATAGGATAGTGATAAAGCGATTTAACAAATCTACGCCAAACATTTAGTTAGGCTAAGCATCTACGCCGTTCATGGACATGAGTCAATTCTGTTTGGACTGATTCTAAGTGGTCTTAGAACAATTGATCAAGAGGTCACACAACTTGAAAGACTAAAGCGATGCTCTGTTCAATGCATATGGTAATCTCCTTTCCCTCCCTTTCATATCCAAAACACTGATGACTTAAACTAAAATCAAAACAACCAAAAAAACAAAGAGAGTTTTAACTCAATTCAACAAGCGGACAATATTTGGCTTCATGTTCGGCTTGAGTATTACACCCTATGTTTCACGCCATTGAAGCAGTCTTAAACGAAAAAAATAGGGAAGGACATTGGTTCCATGCTGTGATGTCTTCCACATGCCATTAACAAGTGGTATATTTTAGTCCATCGGATTTTCCCACATACATTCGAAATCTTGATTCCCTCGTGTCCACACTCGATTCTACCGAAATTGAGGTTGTAATATATACTTCTATTTCATTACAAAACTATTGGTGCAACGATTATCATGTTTGACGAAGAATAGCCTCACAAATCATAACGATTTCAATGAAAAAGAAATCAACGGTCAAATTGGTGACGGAGCAGGTGGTGACAGTGGATTCGGTGGAGGGATTAGTGGTGGAGTTGGAAGCGGAGGAGGAAGAAGAGAGATGACGTGTAGAAGTTAAAATTATAGTTGTGGGGAAAAAAATTTCGTGTGAATGTTTTTGGAATTATTTATGAAATTTTGTAGTTATAGGCAATTTGTTGTAAATAAAAAGAATAATAAAAATCAAAGCAATCTAGGATCAATTAAACTAAATGAAAGCAGTCCCTGTCAACGTTGCAAAAACTTATTCCTCAGAAAATGTATGCGTCTTTAAATCGCAAATGTATAATACCGATCAAGTAATATAATGATGAGTTAAGTATCGTTCTCACAAGAATTGTGCAACAATTTAATTCAATTAATCCTTTATATTTGAAAGATGTGACATTAAAAATGACAGAGGTTTGTTTAACTAACTAATCTATACTTACAACAATGAATAAAATTGGAGTTAGAACATGAGATAAAAATCTAGGACGTTCGATTATACCAAGATTATCAATATGAATTTTCTATGCTTCTTTTACTCTAATTCATTATCATGTTGACAATCAATTTCAATCTTATGTATTTATCATATTCTCTCAAGTTATGTAAATATCCAAATAGGTATGTCAATTATCTCTCGATCAATCAAGACTCCCCTATTTTAATCATTAAGTTCATGAAATTATAAAGATAGCATGAAATTCATAAATATCTTTATGCAATTTCATAGAATTCCCAAACATATTCAAAATTTGATATCATTCTCTCGAACTAATATCAAATCCATAAATCATGTTATTGCTGATCAAGTAATCACAAGCATTATGATGAATAGAAACTCTTAACAGGGATGAATGAATTAGAATATACTCAACAAAAATTATCCATATATGAAACGATTCATCGAAACCCTATAAAAATAAAATTAGTTTATGAAGATTCAAAACGAAACCCTAAAACAAAGAGAGATTATCAATTACTAATCAAAGAGAAGAGTGAAGAAGATAAAACTAGTAAATCAATCTCATAGATCCGATGTAGATCTCGTCATTCTCCATCTTCCTTCGCATCTGTATTCTTTGTCCCTCTTCTTCTCTATCGTGTGTCCTTTTTTTTTTCTTTATGACAAATTGAGTCTTCTTTTTAATCTCACAACAATAAAGATTCATAAGAGATTAAATTGGAACAAATTTGATTTTCAAATTTCTGAAATTTGAATCACAAAACCATGGTCTAAAATTAACATGGTTTCTGGTCTAAAATTAACATGGTTTCAACTCTCACTACAAAAACACCAAATTTGCTAATACTCTGGACCGTAGTTTCACTCCATAAGACAATGGCTTCATCACTTTTTAACTCTTTTCCTTGGGGTTTCGCTCTAATCTTCATCTTTATTCAACAACCTAGCAAAAGAAAAAAAAAAAAAACAAACATAAATAAATCGAAACACATTAGAAATTAACAAAATTAAGATAGAAAATACTCACATCGTGATATAAATAACACTCAACAAGCTACAAGCTTGAGTCCGCAATTCTCATCTCGAATAGATATGATTAGTTTCTTCCCATACCAGTAAACTATGTTGGAACAACATGGAGATCTTCATCCTGAGCAACGAGCAACAGAAACAAAATTGTTGAAGTTGTTGTGAACGAGTTAGGAAAACAAAAGAGTTCGACGTGGGCGCAAGAAGATTTACAAAACGTCCCTGCGCAGTGGTGTTCCACGCCCAAGCACGGGCTTTGTGACAAAGCAGTAATTCAAGGAAAAATATGAAGTGCTCGGGTGCGGGACAGGTCACGCTCGAGCGTGGGTTGGTTTTTTTTTCGGCACGTTTTGGGCCTACACAAGATCGGTTCTGGTTCGGACTTTTGTGTTTACTTTTTATGTATAAGTATATAAATAGCCCTGTATCAGATTTAGTTGAATATCAAACGAGGTGAAAATCGAACGAGGTGAGTTGTCATAAAGTTTATGAGAGGATTTCTCTAAGATTTGAGCGAAACAGAAGGTGAGATTGAGTGAGTTGAGGAAGACGATCATTGTAGTCATGTGATTCAATTAGTGGATTGTTTTTTGAGGGATTTTTTCTTTCGGCGATCAGATTTTCCTCACGTTAAATCTCGTGTGTTGTCGTTGTTATTTCTTGTCCGTGTTGATCTTTGTTTGATTGTGATATTCAGATCCATCAATTCTCGAGTCAGATTCGTAACAAAAACGCAGGCCACAAATAGTCCGAAAATGGCTTGGAGTGGGAAATAAATAATCTTCCGACTGAAGCTATTACTGGAGCACGAGGTTGAATTTCACCAGAAGGAACCATTTTGAAAGGGACCTGCACTTCAGTGCTAACTGGTGTATCTTTGGTGGATGAAACACGTGCGGAGTTAGAATGTTTTGTGTTTGCTTCCTGCAGAGTCGACGTCGTCATTGTCAATATCCTCTCTCATTCTAGTGTGAAGGGTAATGGAGTTTTAACAACAAGAGAGATGGAGCTTTAAGAAATGATCAGAAGACACTTGATCTTAGGCAAAAGTAATCAGAAGACAGCACTCTATAGCTTCATATATGAAAAAGGGTACAAACCAACAAAAACAAAGCGTTGACAATAGTTTGTGATCTCCGGAAACAGAAGACACATAATTCAACTACAGTAGTTAACCATATATTGGATGAGTCCGGAGTAATACCCAGAAAATAACCACCTGGTTTCAGAGATGAACGATTGTGTGGAAGGATTCTTGCTATCTACGGATAGAAATCAAATACGGAAACTATCAAAGATAGTTTTCCGAAAATTTTTACAAAAAAAAATTGTTTGTATGTTTCATGGATCATTGATAATGTGACCAACTTTTTTGCCTACATATACAAACTTTTTATGGGATGAAAAGAGTATTTCCTCCGTCACATATTAGTTATATTGTTTTGTCATTTCGATCTGTCGTGAATTATTTACATATATTTTCATACAGTATTTGAAAAGTTTTGCCTGATTAAAAATTAAACAAGATAGATTAAAAAGATTGTGTGATTTAAAATTAACATTGAAAGAGGAAAAAAATTATAAATATGAGACAGTGAAATATTCTCTCTGTTTCATGAAAGTTATAACATTTGACTCATTTGCATGTTCCTTGAATTGATAAGGAATAACGTCAAATTAGTTACAGTATATCCACTAACTTCTCTTATAGTTACTATAATAAATCATATTTTAATATTATTCAATATAAATTCAATATGCACATAAATTCTCGATTCGAATCAAAATATTATAATTTTCCCTAAACAAAAGGAGTAAATAAAGAGAAATGAGTAGCTGCTTTTAAACAGATTGTAAAAAAAAATTAAAACCCATAAAAACACCTTAAAAAAACAAAAACAATCCAAATAAATCTGAATTATTGGATCTAAGATTCAATGATCTAGATCTTGTGCTGAGGGCAGTTGGACGACAGAGGATCTCATCTTATGTGGATAAAACCCAAGCGTGAATACCTGGAATAAACATGAATAAACGGAATCAGAG
>JAOVYX010002678.1:0-11578 GCA_035668315.1 Drosera spatulata
TATCAGATCAGGTGGATGCCATTTAGTCAAGTAGTTTGTGCCATCTTGTCCAAGCTGAGTTGATTGATATTGTGGCTATTCTGATTGATCATTCCCTAGTAAATCAGATGTCTGATGAATGTAGTCTTTTAGAATGCTTGTTGGGTGATCCCGAGTCTTCTGTTCTTCATCAGACTATCCGGTTGGGTCTGATCAAATATGTGATCCTGTTCATCTGTTTCCTATATACTCTCCTCATCAAATACACAATCCTCTCTTGGTGGAGAGGGGCTAGTTTTATCAAAAGAAATATAAACAAACTCTTCAATTTTCAGAGTTGACTTATTGTACACTCTGAAAGCTTTACTTATAACAGAATATCCTAGAAAAATACCCTCAACAGATTTGAGTTGAAATTTATGCAGGAGATACTTGTCATTGTTATGTATAAAACATTCAAACCCAAAAATATGAAAGTATCAAACATAAGGTATCCAGCCCTTCTATAACTCATAATGAGTCATGTCAAAGCGTTTGTTAATGAGTAATCTATTTTGTACAAAACATGCAGTATTTACTACTTCAGCCCAAGACCTCCTGGGTAGAGAGGAATCAGCCAACATAGTCCTAGCAGCTTTTATCAGAGTTCTGTTCTTTCTTTCAGCAACTCCGTTTTGCTGAGGAGTTCGAGGAGCAGAGAAATTATGTTGAATACCATAAGTATCACAAAATTCCTCCACCCTGATGTGTTTGAACTCTGTCCCATGGTCGCTCCTAATCTCTAAGGTATTGAGGCCTTTTTCATTTTGAACTTGCCTCAGGAATCGTGTAAGGACACGATAGGTCTCATCCTTTGTGTGTAAGAAGCATACCGAAGAATATCTAGAGTAGTCATCTATAACCACTAGGACATACCTATTTTGTCCAAAACTAAGAGTGGCTATAGGGCCACAGAGGTCCATGTGTAGAAGTTGTAAAGGTCCAGTGGTAATCTAATTCCTAACACCTTTTATGATATACTTAGTCTATTTACCCATCTGACAGGCATCACAAAGTCTATCCTTGTCAAAAGAGATATCCGATAATCTATTTAGTAAGTTATTTTTCAACACAAGATTAATATTCTTTAAATTTCGGTGTGATAATCTTTTATGCCAAACCCATTTCTGAGCAGCATAGTCTGTTGTCAACAGAGATTAATCTCTGGTCAGGGGATGATGAAAATCTATTATATAGATATTTCTATTTTTTTCCCCAACCAGCCTTGTTTGGTTACTAATAGTATCCTTTACAAGACACATATTGTCTTGAAAGGCCACTGTTAGTCCTTTGTCACAAAGCTAACTGATAGAGAGTAGATTGTGATGTAAACCATCTACATATGCAACATTATGAATAGTGATCGTACCTGTTCCCAAAGTCCCATAACCTTTCGTCTTACCAGTTCCACTATCATCGAAAATAACATTTGGTCCATCTTTTGCTTTGAAGTCAGTGAGTAAAGCCAATTTTTCAGTCATGTGCCTTGAGCATCCACTATCTAAATACCAAATTTGTTCATGATGCTTCTGCAAGGTAACAGCAAATACACACAAGTTGGTCCCCAATTTATCATGGGTCCAGGGGGTTAGTCAGCAAAGACTTAGGGACCTATATCCACTTTCTCTTTGAAGATGGATAGATCCAACATACATCTACAGAATGTCCTAATTTGTAACAAAGATAGCATTTCTTGTTCTTGGCATTCTGCAAACTGTAATACTGTGAATGATGTATACTGTATGGCTCAGTTCATTTAACCGATGTCTGTTCAGTTCTCCTGTGAAATCCTAAACCAGGTTTATTAGTATGAAAAGCCTGTGGGGAAGCAACAGTCTTAAATCTGTTAGGATTAGGTATTGTGATCTTAGATCTCATATGTTCACCTATTTTCTTATAGGGCTTCTCAACAGACTTCCTATCAGATTTTGTCTGATGGATAGTCTGGTGTATGGGCACATCAGGAGCCAATGGTTGGACAGACTTAACAAAAACTATAGGTGAGGGCATTTTTAATTTTATTTTTTCTAAGGCTGGAACATGCTCACACCCTATCCCTTCTCTAGAGTCTCCTCTATGAGAAATCTGATCAAATACAGCAAGGTTATTCCATTTTCTAATAGTTTCTTCCAGTTCAGACTTCTCCCTAGTAAGGTCTCTATCTGGGACTTCTGTGATCTGATCATAGAGTTCAGTGAGTCTATTTCTAATTCAAGTACATTCTGATTCTTAGACTCATCCTCTTTGGACTCTAGATTAGAATTCAGGAGATCTCTCTCCTTCTTCACAGCTATACACTCTCTATAGCACTCTATACATTTTAGAAAAGTTAATGAGTTTTGTAGACAGGTCTCTAATCATCTCTCATATCTCAAAATCAGACACATCAGGATTAGAGAAGTCAAATACCTCATTAACATCAAATTGTCTAGCCATCAAACAGAGTTCAGCTTCCTCATCAGATTCAGAAGATTCAGGGTCATTCCAGCTCTTGTCTGCCAACATTGCCTTCAACCTTCGGCCCTTTGATTGTTTGTTGTTAACAGACTTTGTTGCCTTCTCCTTCTTGGGTTGGCTATCAACAGACTTAGATGTCGTCTTTTTTCTGAAAGCATTCTGTCGCAAAGTGATCAGTCTTTCCACAATTGTAGCAGGCATCTCTGTTATCTCTTTTCTTAGCTATCTGTCTGGCATAACTTTGAATCCCCTTTTTTACAAAGGAATTTATCCTCCTGGTGATGAATGACACCATTTCTTCTTCGTCAAAATCCAGATCTATCATACCATCTTCATCATGATCAGTAGATGTAACAGATACATTCTTGTCTGTGTTCCAAGTCAAAGCGTTTAGTGTAATAGGCTTCGTTAGTTCTTCTTGTACTCTTCTCTGCTTGTGCTCTAGTTCATATGTAAGTATGTTACCATAGAACTCTTGTAGAGACATTGCAGAGAGATCCTTTGATTCCCTTATTGCAGTGGTCTTCGAATCCCAAGAATAAGGTAATGATATGATGACTTTGAGATTGGAGTCCTCAAGATCATAAACCTTTCCATACATCCTCGGGTGGTTGAGTAGGACATTGAAACACTCGAACATCTCAGTCAATTCTTCTCCTGGATTTGCCTCAAAAGTCTCATACTGCTGCACAAGAATTGTCATCTTGCTCTTCTTCACATCTTTTGTACCCTTGTTCTTAACAACCAATGAACC
This sequence comes from Drosera spatulata, assembly GCA_035668315.1. Lineage (NCBI taxonomy): Eukaryota > Viridiplantae > Streptophyta > Magnoliopsida > Caryophyllales > Droseraceae > Drosera > Drosera spatulata. The sequence goes on from JAOVYX010002678.1 coordinate 3,230, forward strand.
CCAAATCTCCTTGGCTGTTGAACAATGTACAACGTGTTCACAGAGGTCTTCTTCAAGGTATTGGTAGAGATAATTTGTTGCCCTGTTGTCGATTCCCACCATCCTCTTATCTTCATCTGAAGAGGTAAATCAGACTTAGGAGGAGATTAAAAAAATATATCAGACATATGCCTTAATTACTATGTATGTCACCATTGATGATTTGATGTGTCAAAATACTTGTTTTTGTTTTATGTATATTATCTGTCATTAGACTCTATACCTCTAGTATTGGGCATCTGATAGTCCTAGGAAGTACTTGTGAGAGAGTTCTAGAGGAGAAAGGATTTCGTGGAAGTGCCGAGTAAATCAGACTACCTTAGAAGACTTCAGGGTATCAGAGTTTCATTGCTCACGGAACAGAGTCTAGATGAAAGTTAATAAAGTTTGCTATGAGTTTGTGTTCTGTGAAGTCTGTTCTGTGCCTACGGTGTTACAGAGTTCTGAAGATATATGCTTAACTGTGCTTTAATAAAGATCAGAGGACTATTGCCTTTAATAATAGACTTTTGGATTATAAAGATTCAACAAATTACAGCATTGGAACAGAGGAGTTCAAACAGACTTGTGAGAATGGAACAGACGAAGGCTAACAGGCTTCGATACTACATCAGACTATAACTCCACATGGACTGGCTCAACAAACTTCATTCAAGTCTGATTAGAAGTCTGTTGAAGTAATTGATATTCTGGAATGTTCGTACTATCTGACTTATTTTTCAAGACATGGAGGATCTATATAAGGGAGATGGAGGATTCAGTTGAGACATATAGAAGATATTCATTCATTCTTCAGAATACACACTCTTTGCAAGTCCATCTCAACTACAAGCTTCAAGATTCAAGAACCATCCACTCATCGGTTCTCCCTGCGATTAAGAGACTTCTACAAATTGGGGATTTTCTAAAATCCATCATCCTTGATTGATTGGATTTCATCTTTGGAGATTTCTACATTCTCCAAAGTTTTTTGTGAGTTTTTACAGATACTTATATTCTTTCTTGATACGGTTCACTGAGTGATCTATTATACTTAGAGGTTGAGAGGTGAACCTGAAAACACTTAGTAGATCAGTTGTGATCTTGATTTTGTGTTGTAACAAGGTTTGCTGAGTGATGCAGGAAAACTCAAAGGTTGAAAGACGAAAGTGAAAACCTTCTATAATCCGTTTTTATGATAGTAGAGTTGTTGTGCTATCCCGTGGGTTTTTCTCCCTGAACTAGGGTTTTCCACGTTATATCTTGTGTTCATTTTTGTTCTTCTACTGATTATATTTTGTATTCATCCAACAACCAACAAATCAGATCAAGAACTGTCAGTTAGAACTATAACAATCTTTTCCGCAGAGTTCGATTCATAATTTAGTAACAGAATCGAATTTTGATCAATTAGCCAATTCAGCCCCCCCCTCTAGGCCGTTTTGGTGTAATCAGTATAGAACTTTCATCATCAGACCATTGATTCTTTGGCTTAGGGATTATTTTTGTTGGATTTTGTAGATCGAAACACAGTGGTTGATAAGGATCATTAGAATAATCTCATGCAGTTCCTAATCAATAGCATTTAGAAATACCCTCATTCGTACCTTCCAATTACCAAATCTCTCGATGTTACACATAGGAGGACGCAAACTTGTGGAGTCGTTAGCCATCATAACAATCAAGTACAGAAATGATAAATATTAAAGTCAAGAACTCTAACAGAAAGATAAAGATAGTCAGTTATTTCAAGAAACCTAACGGAATCAAGAAATCTAATCAAGTCTTGGATCCTTCACAAGATGCTAATCCTATATGAAGAACCTGCTCTGATACCAACTGAAAGTGCTATAACGGTTACAACAATATAGCCTAGAGGGGGTGGGGGGTGGGGTGAATAGGCTTATATGTTCAATTTTTGATTCTGTTAGCAAATCTTGAATCCAACGCAGCAGATTAATATAGTTGTAGTAAACCTCGCAAAACTCTTGTAGAAGGGTAAAGCCTCTACTGAACAAGGAGAGCAGAGTAAGGCCTCTACTGCTCAAACCCAAAGGGTTAAATCCTTGAGCAAAGTACCAGCACGAATTGGTGCATAACACCACAATGTGCACATAGCCTGAAATCAAAAGATTGAGGCCAACAAGAGGTCAAACAGACCCCAGTATGCACCAAATTACTCACTGTGAAACAATACTTCCAATACTGCATGGAGGAAACCACATCTGAAGCCTGCCTGCACTTGCAAAATGCAGAAGGGATGGAGAAACACTAGTAAACCACGTAGAGCAATAAACCAAGGGTCTATTGCTTTACTTTTGGCAAATCTGGTCACAAATCATTCGAATGTTGGACTCTACACAAGAAAATTATTCAGGTGTGGGTGCCCAAAACTAACAAGTAAGGACCCATATTTGTAGGTACCATGTACAAGGTTTTCAATTCTTTGTTTCAGGAACAACAAGATGAAATATCGTACTTAGACAGTGGATGCTCAGGACACATGATTGGGAACAAAAGCATATTGAAAGATTATAGAAAAGGGGAAGGAGACATATTTGTGGGTACTATGTATAAGTTTTCAATCCTTTACTGTAGGAACAACAGAATGGAACATGGTACTTGGACATTGCATGCTCTGTACATATGACTGGGAACAAAAAACATTGTGAAAGGTTACAGAAAAGAAGAAGGACCACTAGTCATCTTTGGAGGAGGCAAGGCAGGTAAAACTAAAGGTTATAGAACCCTTTGTACAGGTTCTTTAATCTTTAGAGATGTTGCCTATGTTAAAGGTTTGGAACATAACCTGCTGTCCATCAGTCAATTATGTGACAAAAATTATGATGTTTCTTTCGGTCATGATTCATGTCAAGTAAGAGACAAAGTCACCAAAGAAGTCTAGCTAGTAGGAACTAGAAAAGGAATATTTATGCAGTAAACTTCAATTCATCTCAGTCAACACAAATTACATGCTTTTATGCAAAAGGTGCCGAAGATACAAACTGGGTATGACATAAGAGATTAGCTCACCTAAATTTCAAAACCAAAGCTAAGTTGTCCTCCAAAAAACTAGTAAGAGAACTTGCTCAAATCAAGTTCAAAAAGGACAAGCTGTGTAAATCATGCCAAGAGGAAAAGTAGACTAGAGCAAGCTTGAAACCTCTAAACTCATCAGAATTAGTTAAAATACTAGAACTACTGCACCTGGAAATTTTTGGTCTAGTAAAAGTAGAAAGTTTGAATAGAAAGAAATATACCCTAGTTATAGTAGATGACTATTCAACATATGCATGGGTAATGTTCTTGCATTAAAAGAATGAAACTTGCAGCTTGCTAACTAGATTCTTAACGCAAATTCAAAATGAGATGGGAACTGAAATAATCACAATTAGGAGTGATCATGGTATTTAATTTGATCAACCAGGAGTAGATAATTACTGTAATGATCATGACATTAAACATAACTTTTTAACACCTAGAGCACCTCAATAAAATAGTATAGCAGAAAGGAAAAATAGGACACTTATAGAAGATGCTATGACAATGCTTGCTGATGCTGATTTATCAAAAAGCTTCTGGGCAGAAGCAGTAAACACTACATACTATGTCCAAAACAAATGTCTTATACACAAACTACATAAGAAGACTAGCTATGAATTATGGAAAGGAAAGACACCAAGTGCCAAATACTTTCATGCTTTTGGATGCAAATGCCATAAACATAACAATGGTATATACCATCTAGGAAAATTTGATCATAATAATTGATCCAGAGATAATAATTGAAGCTCTAAGTGATCCAAACTAGATTGATGCCATGCAGGAAGAACTAAATGAGTTTCAAAAAAACGAAGTATGGTATCTAGTGGCAAGACGTAAAAATTATCCAGTTGTTGGCTGTAGGTGGGTATTCATAAACAAAAATGATGAAAATGAAACAGTCATCAGAAACAAAGGCATGCTAGTGGCAAAAGGTTACTCACAGGAAGAAGGAATTGATTTTGATGAAACCTTTGCCCCTGTTGCAAGATTGGAAGCAATAAGAATGTTCCTTGCCTATGTTGCATATCAAGGATTCAAAGTCTTCCAAATGGATGTGAAGAGTGCCTTCCTCAATGGAAAGCTGCAAGAAGAGGTGTATGTTGAACAGCCTCCTAGACTTGAAGACTTTGAACATCCACATCGTGTCTACAGGTTAGACAAAGCATTATATCACTTAAAACAAGGGCATGGTATGAAACACTATCAACTTTTGTATGTGAAAATAACTTTCAGAGAGGAAAGGTAGACATCGTTCTATTTCTTAAGAAACGTAAGGAGCATATTCTCTTAGTGCAAATTTATGTTGATGACATTATATTTGGATGCACTAACACCAAATTGTGTGAAAGATTTGCTGTCTGGGACTTCAGGTATAACAGTTAGAAAGTGGGATATTCCTAAATTAAGCTAAGTACCTAAAGAACACAGTCAAGAAATATGGGTTAGAAAATACAAGCCACATGAAAACCCCTATGAGTGTAGCTATAAAAAATTGATAAGGATGAGAGTGGAAAAGAAATAAGCCAAACAATGTATAGACGAATAATAGGCTCACTCTTATACTTTACTGCAAGTAGGCCAGACCTCCAATACTCTATCTGCGTATGGGTAAGGTATCAATCTGATCCCAAAGAATCCATTACACTGTAGTAAAGAAAATCCTGAGATATCTCAAACGAACTTCAGATCTGGGTGTATGGTATCCTAGGGAATCAGATGTTACACTAACAGGTTATTCAGATGCAGACTTTGCAGGTTGTAGAGTTGACAGGAAAAACACAAGTGGTTCATGTCAATTTCTTGGTGCAAGATTGATTTTATGGTTCAGCAAGAAGCAAATCACAGTGTCAACGTCTAGTGCAAAAGTAGAATACATAGCTGCAGGTAGCGGTGCTGCGCAAGTACTATGGATGAGGTCATAACTTGCAGACTACAGTATAACATTTTCTAAAACTCCAATATTTTGTGACAATACGTCTGCAATGAGAATTTCAGAAAATCCAGTTTTTCATGCTAGAACCAAGCGTATTGATGTCAGATATCATTTTATCAGAGATCATGTGCAAAAAGGTCACATCAAATTGGAATATATTCCAACAAAAAAACAAATTGCAGATATTTTTACAAAGCCTCTTGATGAGAGCAAGTTTATTCAATTCTGAGGTGAATTAGATATGATTGATTTGAATCGATACAACAACAATAACAAAAAATCAAGCCTTTATCCCATCAAGTGGGGTCGGGTACATGAATACGACGGCGTCATTCCAATCTGTCATGTACATCATCTTTTGTAAGATTGGTCAAATTACTCTACTGCTCTACTGCACATGTGGAATGCAGATCAACAATATTTTTACTCTACTGCAGTTTTATTTTTGGAAAGAAGCAATGTTTTAAAGCTAATTACGTAAAATTCCGCAACAGTCAAAATTTATGACTGAATCTGCTCAACGGCTAGTTTTCAAATGGCAATGGTAACTTTTCAAAGAGCATAATATGAAAAATTTACGACGAAAAACACTTTTCTCTCTCTCTTAATCTAAGGATTCAAATACACTCTTTCTCTCTCTCTTGCGCTCTACTGCAAACCCAAGTTTACGAATTCTCAGAACTCACCTTCACATAGTTGAAAATTTGTTTCAATTTTACTGAAATGGCCAACACTTGATCCAACACTCCAGCCAAGAGTGACCAAGCTCAAGAGCAACGCAGTCCGGCAAGAAATATTGAGTTGCAGACAGGAGTGGTTCTCTATTTTGAGACTTTGAAGAATGAATTAGATGAAGTGAAGGAAATATCTGAGCTAATCAGGACGTAGATCTAAAGTACTTCTGTGAGAAAACAAGCAGAATATATGATGAAGACGTACTAGACTTCATTGAAAAGTCAAGAGTTACCGAGGACTTTCAAGGCATCACGTACACATACACCAAGCGAATTGGGATCACCGTTACTCCAAACGACTTCGAGCAGTTGTTTAGGGTTTCAAACGAAGGACCCAGAGACATTCCAGCCCCTGTGGTAACTGATGGTAGGCACGCAATGCTGAGTGAAGACAGACAGAAGAAAGGGATACGGACAGTGAAGAAGTATTTGTCCAAGGAACACAAACTACTTGTAGATGTGGTCAAAAAGGTGATCATGTCAAAAGAGTTTTCAAAAGATCAGATCACCTCTGATCAGCAAAAAATTATGTGTGCAATCCTCACCAAGCATAAACTAAATTGGGCCAAGTTGCTGATGTATCAATTGGTCAAAGCAGTAGAGGCCAGACAACCTCTATTTGGAAGAACTATCAGCATCATCCTCAAGTATAAGCTCAAACTCTTTGACAATGGAGGAAGGCCGTGGACTGTGGCCAAGCAGATTGATGTCTGGAAGATTGGGAAGCTGCTAATAGGCTTCTCAAAGAAACCAACAGCAGTGCAGACTAAAACAAAAGCTGCAGATCAGCGTAACAAGAAGGAGCCTAAAAAGTCCAAAGGGAAGCTGATCAAAAAGGCACCAGAAGCCAAACCGAAGCAAACAAGGATGACAAGGAGAAAGCTTGTTGTGCAGACCTCGGAAGAGGAAACAATATCGGACCTCCCTGCTGCACAACCTACAGAAATGGAGGCAAAAGCACAGTCTGCACCAACAGTAGAGCAGACTGAAGCTAGCTTTCAAGGACCAAAACCGTAGCAGCGATTGAGGGATCATCCTCAAGGAGTTTATCGTTTATCACCAAAGGAGCCAAAAATTTCCGTACTCCAAGATGCAAACATCGCTTTGAAGTATCTGAAGGTTGGTGCAGATGAAAACCTTCAGAAGCTCATCCTGAAAACTCAGAAAAGTTATCAGGAAGTCATAGACGGACCACAGGCACAGCTCAGGCAAGAGCTAAGTACACAAGGTTACACAAGAAAGCAGATTGAAGCCATTGAAGCCAAACTCAGAAGGATGCGGACTGAGCAACCACTGAGCACATCTACTACAGCCTCATTGACAATAAGGACTACTACAACAAAGGCATTTACAACAGCAATCATTCCTGTCCCTACTGCAGGAATGAAATTGGCCAAGGTTGAAGCAGACCAGCCGTCAACTGCATCAGAAGCATGGGCCACAACAACAACCACAACAATAGAATCTCCAGAAAAGGAAGAGATTATGAAGGTACTACAGACTATTCAAGCCATTCAAGAGAAGGTTCTGGAACACAGGGGCAAGACTGATGAAATTAATGCTTGACAAACCTCAAAAGCAGGCAATGATCCAACAGTTCATCAAGGAGCACAAACTTCCAATCAAAAGGAAGTCCAAGGCTGCAAGACCGAAACTCATTTCCTCAGGACCAACAACAAGGTACAGTTTCCATCTAGACAGCTCAACGACAGAAAGGGACATAATAGACGGCATGACAGAGGCAGAAATTAAGCAACTGGTTCTAATTCAAACAAGGGAGGCCAACAAGAAAAAGAGGCCCACTGAACCCTATATATTGTTCATTGGGGCTCTAGAAATCAAAGACTCAACCGTCAAAACCAAGAGACACAAATAAGCACAGCTACAACATGTTGAATTTGTGCACACTCCTGAAGTGGAGGCTGAATTGAAAAGGCTGGTTGACAAGCATGTCAAGGCAGCAACCTTGGAAATTTATGATTACTTGTCAAGACTAACCCTCAGCAATGCACCATCACCAAGGGATGATGTTGATGGTCATGATGAATCCCCGCAACCAGAAGACCATGATGATGATGACATCATTGATAAGGTGGTTGAAGAAGGGATCAAGGAACAATCAACAGCAGAATCATCTGCTGTAGAAGAGCCAGCAACAGAATCCCCTACAGTCGGGTCTCTAGCAGTAGAATCAGAAGAACAACAGGAAAAAGCAGCAGAGGAACCTGCAGCAGAAAAGGCAAAGGATAGTGAGGCATCAATAGAGATGGTCATAATGACCGAACCAACAACAGAGGGATCACCAACAAAGGAGTCAGTATCACCAATCAGGGATAGAGCAGAGGCTACCACAGAAGAAATACTTGCAGACTATCAGCAAACCACTGAGCGAGCAGGGTTCACTCAAGTCACAACACTAGATCTTACTCTCATACAGGCAAAAGAGGTGACCATAGTGGAGGATGAATCACTGGAAACAACCTCAGTGATGAGAGAAGAACAAACTGTAGCAAAAAGCTCTTTGAAAGGTATCACTCTTGAAGAAATCAATAAGCACTTGATGAGTGACACCCCCTCTGGTAAAGAATAAACACACGATCAAGATGTATCTCCTCTCAA
>JAOVYX010002679.1:0-11576 GCA_035668315.1 Drosera spatulata
CCACGGAGGGGAAGTCTTCATCGAAAGGGTTGATGTACGTCGATGCGGTGATCGGATCGTACACAACTCATGTCTTGGTTAATACCGGGGCAACTCATAACTTTGTCTCACGGGAAGAGGCAAAGCGACTTGGACTTCGAGTTGACAAAGAACAAGGCATGCTCAAGGCGGTGAACTCGAAGACTGGACCAATCGATGGCATGGCCCGTGGAGTGTGGCTTCGCATTGTCGATTGGAAGGGATCGATGGATCTCACGGTCGTTCCCATAGACGACTATCCTTTGGTGCTTGGCATCGACTTCATTGAGGGTGCGAAGACGATACCAATCCCCTTCGCTAATGTTTTACACATAGTAAAGGATGATGGAGTTTGCGTGGTCCCGATGGTGCGGCGAGCAAAGAAAGCTCAAGCGAGGAAGATCGCAACCATGCAACTCTTGAAGGGAAGCAAAAGTGAGGAACCTACTCACTTGGAGAAAGGAGAGATCTCTTACGCGGCAAAGGAGGTGTCAAAGAAGATCTCACAAGTCTTGCCGAAGGAGCACGAGAAGGAACTCCCTCCAGGACGGCAAGATGGGAGCTCGAAGGCTCATCGCGACGACCCAAGGAAGGGATTGAGCCATACGAGAGCGTCGCGACGAGGATGTTCGCGACATAGGTAAAGGAGTATGTCACGGACGGGCTAATTTATGAGGTTCGCGTTGAGGAATTGTCTAGAGTTCTTCACATTTCTTTAGACAATTCCATACTTTTCTAGGGTTCTCCAGAATTCTCTAGAATTTCCTAGAGTTAGGAAGAGTTCTCTAAAGAATTCCATGTAAATATCTAGGGAGAAGAGTCTAGAAGATGCTTGTATGTTCTTAGGAGAAGATGAGTATGGAAGAGTCTAGATATCAGATCTAAAACTCTCCATGGAGTGGTATATATAGGGGTGAGACCTTTGGCCAAGGCATCTCATCCTAACTCATCCCCACATTCTTGTAAACTCTCAAAACTTTGTAAACTCTCAAGTGTTCTCAATACAAGCTTGTTTCCAAATCCAAACTCTCTTATGTTCTCAAACATCATCTTTGGGTGACGAGTAGGCTTAGCTCAAGCGAAGGAGTGAGTAACTTGAGTGTCGCACGGATAGCGAAACTCTATCCCCGTGATAGGCACAGCTGGGCAGAGTCTGATTGTCTCAGATAAAGCTGCATGTAGATAGTGCATCTGTTCCAAGGATTCTTCATCCAAACTGGTTGAGAATTCAGCATAGTGTCCAGCGCAACCTTTTCTTCTATCTCGCGATGCTTACAGAGCATGTGTTAGGAATAATGATTCTTATTAAGAGGAAAATAGCGAAAAGATAAAACATAACAATGTTAGTAATACATACAACACATTATTCAATATAAATAACTAAGAAGATGGATATAAAGAGATTGAAGACTTAAAGGCGTTGTATTCCGCTTTCTTTAAGGATTTATTCGTCCCCTCTTCGATAATATGAAGCTCGCTTAAGGTTCTTGACGAACAACCCTCCATGATACAACTAAGTCTCTCGGTTAGGAAGTAATCCCGAAGACATCCCCTTGGAATCGTCTATGAAGTAGCCGAGAGAAGCCGGTATTGAAATGGTGGAGATTTCTTTTGCAAAATGGAGGAATGATTGTGATGATTAGTGTCTCTTTCTTACATTTGGAATGTGATTAGGGTTGAGTATTTATAGTAAAATACATCCCAACCCCAAAGGAATTCATGCATAACACGAATAGGTGTGAACAAAGACATGAATGTTCGTTGAAAATAAGTTACAACTGATTTTAGGTCTTGTCACGGGTCGTAACACTGCTATAACTAGTCGTTACTAATGCTATTTGCTCTCGAATTTTTGGGACAAATTCAGTTACTAACCAACATTTTCAAGTTTGCTCTCAACTTTTCAGGTCTTTGTCATCGGCCATAACACCCCTGTAACGGGTTGTTACTAACCAACATTTTCAAGTTTACTCTCGACATGTCCTGTCACGGGCCGCGAGCAATTCTTTAAAGAATATAGATGCGTTTGGTACTCGTTGAGCACCTACCAAGCCAAATCCCAAGCCCAAAGCCCGGCCCGGCCCGGCATGACGTGCGCGAACATATGTATTTCCAAAGTCCACTATGCCTTTCACTTTATTTGAAGAGAGATATAGTGGATATCTGTAACGCCCAGGCCAAATCCTTGTAACCGGGTCGTTACCAAAAACCGCTCGCTAGGCTGATAACTGCACGCTTAACTGCGGAGTTCTAAAGTGATGGGCTATCGAAAAGGAAGGTGCATCTTGTTGGTATAAGTAGTACTATCAAACCATTTAAGCATTTCCTTGGGGTATTACATACACCCCCACTTAAAGAACGCAACGCCCTCGTTGCGACTTCAAGCATGATACACAGCCCTAGAACCTTCCCCCACTAGGGGGCTGACCTGGACCTCTTGTCCACAGGTCCAGCACACGGTCGCAGGGTTGCTCTGATACCATACTGTAACGCCCCGGCCAAATCCTTGCTACCGGGTCGTCACCAAAAACCGCTCGCCAGGCTGACAACTGACCCCACAGACAAACACTAATACTTTCAGTGCGCTTTGACCTCACTCCGCACACCCTGGAAAACTTCCCAGGAGGTCACCCATCCCAACATTACTTCGCGTTAAGCACGCTTAAGTACGGAGTTCTAAAGTGATGGGTTACCGAAAAGGAAGGTGCATCTTGTTGGTATATGTAGTATTATGAAACCATTTAAACATTTCCTTGAGGAATTACAATATCACTTTATAAATGCTCACTCCACTTCTCACACCATCAATGTGGATAAAAATTTCCAAAAAAAAACCTTTTGCTCCTTTACTTTTACCTATACAAGTTTGTACTCAAACTTGTTTTCATCACATTTCTTTGTCACATTTTATGTGACATTATTATGCTCCAATAACAGCATTTAGTGGTAGTCTATGAGATTCATTTGTTTACCATGTTACTAGTCCATTGTTGAGTTGGAAAGGTAGAAAAATGTTAGCCTCTACAAATGTGAGGGTTGATTACGCACTCTTGATCTGATGGGAGTTTATGAATATTCCTTACAAGAATTAGCTTGCATAATTTTCCAGGGAGAATGACTATCTTTCTTGGATCAATTCGGGTTCTTTAACTAATTTTCTTATCAAGCTGTTATTGTCTCACGAGGTGTAGGTGCAAATACCTCAACCTTTAAAAAGTTTCTTAAGTTGTGATTCAGTTACTTTCATGCTGAAAAAATAAATTTACCTACTTCACAAGGCATTGACAACGACAACTGCATATACGCATAGTTGTTTTATGAAGAGAAGTCCGTAATAAGTTCCTAACAAATCTTAGGTAACAAAACTTAGGTAACATATGGCGAAACAAGGATTTTCATCCTGTATAAATCGACAAGTCCTCGTATAGGAAATTCTTCACAGGAATTTCTTATTTCATCTTAAAGGTAGGCATCTAAATTCGAAAGTTATGCTGCCTCCTTTATTTGGGAGGTCTTTTTAGCATATAAATCAGATGTCTAGCAAGGTTCTTGGTATGATGTTTGCGCTAAAACCACTATGTGGGTTGTCTTTAGTCTCTCGTTTGTTTGACTAGATTTCCATGCTACAGCTTACATTGTGGCTTTGCATTAATCTCTTCCTTATTCTGAGTTCATTACTTCATTTCTTAGACTACAGCTTCAAAAAGCCGAACCTTACATCATGATATACACTATTGGCTGGGTAAATACACATCTCAAGCAAGTTACTGTCTATGTGTATATTTTTTGAAAGTCTCAATAGGTTTGTTTTGGAGACAGGGGAATGAATAGTCTTTTCTTTCAAAAACTTGCAATCTAATCAAAATTAGATTAACAGTAGAGGTTACTGCAGTATTGCAGAATCTTACTGCAGTAATGCTGGTTCTTTTTAGTTTATTATTAGTCGAAATTGATTAGCAGTAGGGTTAAAGATACTGAAAACAGTAATGTACAAACACAAAGATTTTTATACTGGTTAGGCAATATAGCTAAAATACGGCTATATCCCTTACTCCAATCTTTCCTTGATAATCAATGAGATATATCAAGAGGATATCACTAAGTGATAATTTTGACTCAAAATTAACCATTCACTTTACAATGTGTAAATGACTACACAAACCAAAACTCAAAAACTTTTCTTCTCTTTTACAGGACTTGAAAAACCTTCTTGATCTTGTTTGTAAAATACTAGAGCTATTCAAACTCTGCTTTCAGATTGCTGGTTCAGATCTTCAGCAATCAAATTTACAATCTGTTCACTGGGTGCCTTACTGCATGAGTAATCAGTTCAGAGCATTGGAGATTCAAGGGTTCAAAATCCCCCATAATCTTGGGTATCACCCTTTGTATTTATTGGCAACCCCAAAATTATAAATGTTATCAAAGTCATCCTTTCTATGAAGTCAAAATTCGTGATTTTTGTTCCTGAAACTGAAAGAACACTAGACTGTGCAAAGGATCCCACGTGATTTTTGTTTTCATCTGGACCCTTCTGTTTTTCTTGGCCTTACTATATCTCAGGTTTGCTGCAATAATCCTTTTCAACCAGAAACAATCCAGGATAAATCATTTCTTACTGCAGAAGCCCAAATGTCCAAGTCTTACTGTCCCTTTACTCATGACCTCAATGTTGTACATTTCTTTCTGAACCAGCCTTACTGTGTTTCTCTTTGAACCAACCTTGCTGCATTCCTCTCTGAATCAGCCTTACTGTACACCCATTGTAGACTAACTTTCCAAACAGACGAGTCTCAACCTTGGTGCATACTGGGACATTCAAAGGTTAGGGTTTTTCTATCACTCAATTTCTATACATCATGGATTTGACACAACAATCTCTCCCGAAATTGAGAATAACAAACTCTATCTAAACAGTAAGAAGATATACAGTTTTTCTTTCATATACATAAAAAAAAAACCATACAAAAATTTTGAGACATACAAATAGGCTTGCATGCTATACTGCTTTTGTTTCTTTGAAGTATCCTCTTTATCAAGGTCCTTGGAGGCACAAGCTTAGGTGGCACAGCAGCCTTCTTTGAAGTAGTCTGTGCTGTAATTTGCTGTAACCCTCCTGATGAGTTTGGCTGTGTCCCTTTACTGATTGTCTGCTCCAAGAGTTGATTGAAAAGATCAAAGGTACTTTTAATGCTACGCTCAGTCCTTTTGATGACATCTCCTCCAGAAGAGTGCCAACCACACTTTTGTTCAGTAATGCCCCTGATTACCTTTGAGAGTTAAAAGATGAATGGAATGGTGTCCTTAATCTTTGTTGTTCCCATTGTAGATTCTCCCCCTGTTTGTTAGCATCAATGAAATGGAAGAGATGCAGCCTATTTAGTGTTTGCTCAAATCATTGATTTTGGACTTGATCTGATGGAGTTCTGCTTCGTTCTTGGTTTGGTTCTTCTCCATTAGATACTCGAGCATGGCAATATCATCAGTCAAGGAGGTGGTCTCGCTCTCTACATGCTCTGTTATGCGTGCAACTTGCTTAGTAATGAGTTCAACTAAGATTGCCGCATGTATGTAGTCTGTTGATGTATTTCTTCTATAGACTTCCTTAATATAGCCAATAAAGCATCTATTGCAGTAGCAGTGCTGGATTCATGCTTCATATGGCATTTGATCTCAGCGATGGCCTTTGTGAAGTCTGTGTTGAGATACTCAACTACTGTAGAAGGGGCTTTGGAATATGCAGGGGAGCTTGATCCTTCTGCAGCAGGGTATTCATTGATTTGCTCAAAGTGTGTAGAAGAGTAAAAAAGCAGTGGTGGAAAGGGAACCACTGAGAATATAGTAGTGTGCTCTTCTGTAGTAATCGAAGGTCTAGAAGTAAGAGGGAAATCTTATATGATTGGCATGTCCTATGTTGTGTGCTCTAGTTATGCAGTATCCTCAGACACTGTTGTAGGAATCTCAGACGTTCTTGTGACATGTTATCTACTTGTGCAGAAGCCTCAAACGCTTCTGCAGAAGCCTGTGTCACTTCTTGAGTATCTCCTTGGTGAGGTGTAGCAGCCTCAGGCGCTGCTGTAGGAGTCTCAGATACTTCTTGTAGTTGCTCCCCCTCTTGTGCAGAAATCTCAGACACTTCTGTCATTTGTGATGCTTGTATTTCAAAGGGAGCAATATGAGGTCGTGGCTCTTGTTGTGGTGGTGTTTTGGGATGGGGATGGTGGTTAGTGGTGGTGAGGTGGTAAAGATAGGTTACTGTGGTGGTGTGAGTTGAGGAATACTACAGATAGGGGATTCTGCAATAATGAGGTCATAAAATTGCCTTTCTGCAGGGTGATGAAGTTTGCAGAAGGAAGATTATGATGTAGAGGGGTCTGTATGTCTTGAGAAGCAGCTCCTGGCTCTGAGTACGTTCCAAATACCACCGCGGCAATGAGGTCAATCCCAACAGAAGCCTCCTCTACTTGTGGAGTTAACTCCCCCTAGGTTGTTGTAGGAGTAATGGTACGATTTTGTCCAGAGGACTCTACAGCAACCATATTGATAAGCTTGTCATCGGAACTGTCTTGTTGTAGTGTAGAAAGGGGAGTACCCTGATCATCATCATCCCTATCATTGTTATCTCCAGAGATTCTTTCATCAGTAATGAGTTTCACGTATTCGCATAGCGTGATGGAGATAGCCTCTCGTAGTATTTTGGTAAGTAGGAACTCCTTTTCAGGAGTCATGGTAAACTCAAGAAAGGCTTGTTCATCTTTGAAGAACTCTTTGCATTGATGACGGTTATAATTATATAGTATATTCATTTTCACCTTTATGCCTGATGCATACATGGACGTGTCTACAGGGGTACCATCATCATATATCCTTTGAAGAGTGTGAAACATAGGATTGAAGTTGGTAGGAGGTTTGTTGTCCCTCCTTCTTATATTTCTTCTTCTTCTAGTCACAGTGGGGGGTTGTGTTTGGGTTGTTTGGCCTGTGGTGGATCGTGGTTGAGATGAAAGAATAGAAGTGGAGGCTGAAGTAGAGGTGGCATTTTGATTACCACTCTGAATAGTTACAGCAACCTGAGCTTGTACAGTAGGGTTTGTGAAGGTTACGGCAAGAGAGATGTCGATGAGATGGGCACTTTCTTCTATTGCAAGTCGCGTAGCGAGGGCAGCATTAACCTCAATCTGTTGTTGGCCTCTTTTAGGCCTTGGTGTCTCCTCCAAATTTTCCTTTCCCTTGACTTGTGGATCAATGTTTGGTGGGGTTTGGGAAGGTTTTTGTAGTGGAGATATGATTGTTATGTTTGATGAGATTGTCGTGATGGTCTGGGTGTTGGTTGGAGATTCTGGTGGAGGTTCTGTGGTGAGGATAGGGTTGCTGCCAGTCTCCATCATACAAGGGATGTTATTCTCCTGTTCTGTAGGGGTTGGCGAAAGGGTTGCCTTACATGACAAGTTCTTCAAGACATTTGCAACTATTTCTGTGGAAGTGAGGATCACAAGAGGGAGAATATTGACTAGTGCAGCAACTTTCGAGACTACTGCAGTAGAGGTGGATTCCACTGCAGTAGGTGTAAGGACCCGAAAAATTCCGTAAAATTTAATTTCACGTTAATTAACGTGAATAATAAATTATCATACGTTATAATTTATTTTGTGGGGTTATAAGGCTTATTTGACGATATAATAGTGAAACAGTACAAAATATGGATGAAATACAACCTTAATATGCAAATACGAAGAAATACGATCTTAATACGAAAATACCGTATTTATCGAAAATGACCTAAACCTAATTTTGACACTTATTTTTCTTTATGTCAATTTTTAATCCACCTAAATTAGATTATTATACACTAATAACCCACTAATTATCCATTTATTTTTAACTTAATTATTTTAATCAATTTAGTTTTCTATAAATACAAGCTCTCTTCTCCTTGAAAAAATTCTTACAAATACAAAAATACTCCTTATCATGCAAAGAGAAGAGATACGCAAGAGAAGAGAAGAAGGAGAGTTTGAGGAGAAGAAGAGAAGTTAGGTGGCAAGGCGACGAGGATCACCATTAATTAGAGAAGGTGATCATCTTAATTAGAAATTTTATAAAAAAATTATAGACTCTAAAATAAATTATAATTTTGATATATGTTGAAGTTTCATATGTCTAACTTTTAATGAAGTTGATAAATCATGATTTAAAATAATGAATCTTAAGATATAAATAAAAATATACGGATATATCAATCTGTAAAAAACTGATTACTTGGCTGACTTGTGGCTTAATTGGGAATTACATAGTAGAAGTTAGAAGACAAGCCTTATATCACTGGAAAGATATGAAAGTTTAATTTCTAGAACAGTTTATAAATAATTATTTGGGATTGTGTGTAAGGAGTTATAAACTGATTAGTGAAAAAAGGTCAAACTATTTGATTTATAGAAAATGTAAACTAAAACGAATAAACTGCTATTATTCGTAAGAATTTACGATGGAAATTTTAATTCACTGAAAAGATTATGGAGTCCAGTTTATGTAAAATTTTATAGAATAATTTTTGGAGTTGTATACAAAAAATTATAGATTTAAATACGTTCAAAGGTCATGTCGGATAGAATCTGGGACACCAGTTCCAGAGGTCAATGAGCTCATTCCAGAGCCCGGGACGTCTGTTCCAGAGACCGGGACACCAGTCCCAGAGGTCGGAATACCGTCTCAAAACCTTCTGTACCAAAAATGATCGTTTTGACCCCAAAACAACTCCAAATGTTCATAAATACATCTAATGATATTCAATACATAAAACCATCATTATGGACAATCAAAATAAGTATCAAAGCCTTGTACAATGCTCAGTATCACATCATAATATTAATATAACGGTTTTTCATGAAATACGAAGAAATATGTTTAACTCGTAAAGTGAACAAACATTCACAAGGGAATGTATTAATATTTGAATCCTAATATGTTATAGGAGTTGGAGACACTACTTGTTGACACATAAAGGAAAAGTCGAGCGTGAGTGTGTGAAAAGCGGTGTAAGAAGGTAACTTTTAGATTTATTGTGTATGTCGATACGTATTATTATACTGTGAATATAATAATATGCGTTGGAATATTTGATCATAGTCACTAATTGTGTTTGACATAAAATGTGTTTCGACATACCTTATTGCCTATCACTTGCTGTGTGCCGTGATAAAATGATGTGTGTGTTTGTGTTATGTCTTGTTTGCTGGTATAAAGAGGATGAACGAGTAAAGGTATGTAAATCCATAATTGGTGGGAAAACTCAATGGAATAAAACACAAAGAGCGTTGTTCTGTCGCATGTGTTATACAACGACTTGACGGTGACATTCTTTCATCGATCTTGTGAGGTCATTTTGATATGAGGGAAACTCACTGCAGGAGACCCTGGGCACCGGTTTGGCTGATCCCCTTTCGCGGATGTCCCTTTTACTAAAGCTGAATAAAGCTTGATAAGTTGAAATTGAATAAGTCTCGTCAAGGACACAATTATAACACTGAGGGTATCTATTGTCTGTTTTCACTATGTTTTTGAGATGATATTTGTGAATGTCGGGATTGGTATAATAGTTTCAGAGTGTTGGAACAAAGGACCCAAGTAGTCATTTTCTTTTCTTTTCTTATCATCTTCTCTCGTGTAACCCCTGGTAAGGGGATCGACATGTTATTCAGCTCCTATACCTCACGACAACTATTTTTTTGTGTCTTTCCTCTTCTTTTTGTTACAGGAGCAAGACTTAGAGGAGAAATATGACTTAAGATTTTATGCTAGATGTAGCTTATGCATGAAAGATATTCTAATCTTAGAAAGAAATGTAAATTTTTCTACTACGAAGGTGATATTTTGAGTTATGATTCAGTGCATCAAAAGTTTCTAAACTAATGATGCATAAGTGAACTTAGCTTAATTCTTATGACTAAGTCAGGATGTATAGTTTTTGTCTAGTTGAGACATTGGGCCCTGCGATAGTGATGCCATATGTATCATTTTTTAAGCAATAGAAATTCAAAATGTTACAATAGGACTGTCTAAACCTTACTACGAAGCTCTGCTACTCAGTGATGACTTAGAGGGGAGGATAAGCTTCCTCTTGGTCATGCCTCTCTTCTTCATTTTCAACTCCTTTTCAAGACGCCTTTTTGACACAGAGGTCTCCTCTACAGCAACCACTGATGTTGCCATAAAAACGTCTTTAGTTGCAACAGCAGTAGGGTTGGGCCTTTCTGTGTTAGTTTGAGTAACCTCAGTGGCTTCTGAGGTAGTGGCCCTTGCAGCAGCCTTGGTTCTGGGCTTGACTCTTCAAGGTGAGGCTTTTTGTGACTTGGAAGTTTTGGGTGCTGTTTTCAGAGAGAGAATTTAAAGGGTTTGAGGGTTTGGGTTTAAAAATTTTTGAGTGAGAGTGTATTTGCAGTAGGATAATTGAAAAGAGTAAAAATATTGAGTATCGATCCCTATTTATAGTAAAAGTAAAAACTTTGTATTGGGTCAAAAAAATATGGTGAATAGTATGCGACCATAAACTTATTGTGTGGCCATAAACTTACCATCGGGAAGTGGCAGAGTTATGATTTGACCTTTCAGTTCATAATTCTACGTATCTTACTGCAGTAGGGTTTAAACACTACTACAACAAGATAACTTTCCAAACATTACTGCAGTAAGGTTTGAACCTTTCCGCTGTAGGCATTCAGGTCTAACATACCAACTACTCCTCTAAAATAGATAAATTTGGATTCTTCTAAGGGATTTTGGGAATATGTCAGCAACTTGATTTTTAGTGAGAATAAATTCTAATTTGACATTGTCCTTCTGCACATGATATGAAATGATATCTGGTATCTATGTGTTTTATCCTAGAGTGAAACACAAGATTTTCAGACATCGTAATTATATAGGTGTTATCACAATAGATAAAAGTTTTAAGGATACTAAGCTCATAGTCAATAAGTTGTGACTTTATTGGTGGTTGCTGCTCAGACTTCTCCTTTGTAGCACGGTTAGACGAAGGTAAGTGTCCAACCTTACCGCAGCAATAGTAGGAGAGCTCCGAGCTTAGCCTGCTATTCTTTTTTAACAATTCTCTGAACTTTTTTCTTAGCATGATCAGCTCCTCACTGAATGCTTCCGATTGAAAATCAAAAGGCTCTTTTGCAGCAGTCCTCTCTATTGCTGCATTACTTTGGCTTCTCATGTGAGCTTTGAGAGAGAGATGTGCTTCATGAAGCAAGGATGGACCTATGTGAATGAACCTTCCCTCGAGTGCTATCTTTCTCATCCTTTCATTAGCCTAGTCAAAATGAAACATTATTCCGGCCTTCGAAAGATTGAACTTGTGTTCTTTGAAAAGAAGAGGAAGAGCATCATAGGGAATGAAAATTTTGCTAGCACCTGGCATACTTAAAACACAGATCAGTAACTTCTTTGCAAGGTAAATAAAGTAGAGTTCTTTTTCAAAAGGTGTTAAGCCTAGAAATGTTGGCTCCGATACAAATTGAATGTCTCAATAGGCTTGCTTTACAAACTCGGGGGGG
>JAOVYX010002680.1:0-11576 GCA_035668315.1 Drosera spatulata
GCTAAGCCAATTTCAGGATGTCCAAACATCATTGTAGATCCTACATTGATGAAAGTTTAACTTCCAAACCTAAAAACGCACATGAAGAACACTAACACAAACCTATCACTATGGACATAACGAGATACTCGAATCTATCACGAATGATGTCAAACGACTCAATACCACAGTTATACCCACACGAAGAACAAGTATAGATCTACATAATGGTAGTCATGATTTGAATTAGACTATTCACTTAACCATTCTAACCTCAATGCTTGTGTACTTCAAAAAGATACCTAGCCATCTATGGAAGACTGGGTGAACAAGAAAACTCAATAATCCTCCCTCAAATGTTGAAGCATAGGGGAACCCCTAGAAGGATAACACTGCAGGCAATAAAAGCAGCCAAGGGTTACTTTATGGGATTTGTGCACTACCAAAATTTCAAGATCGTGAACCCGAGCTGAAGATCTAGCACATGACTCCTCCAGCAAAATGGTACCACCTTCCACCCAAACCACAACTTATGTCAAAGGGAACTGGTCAGCAGCCGGCCCACAAGCCTAACTCAGTCAAATTTCGGGGCCTGAAAGGAGACCTACAGTCCTAAGTTCCTAACACGCAATAATCCTACCGAGACCACGAGCAGCAACATTGGTGGCAATCATTACAGGACTTCTGCCAATTTTAAATTCTGCGAGAACCCAGTCTCTTTCAGTCTGATCCTTATCGCCATGGATGGCTAGGGCAGGCCATCCATCCATTCTCAGTTGTCTTGTAACCTGGTCGCATCCTTTCTTTGTTTCCACAAATATAAGAATACAAGTACCATCCATAATTTCTTTCAACATCTTAATCAACCTACAATCACCAAAAACATACTTAGAAACTCAAGAGGCCAAGAGCCAGATATCGCCAGCAAAATTATCAAATATAAGATTCACAAACCTGTTATACTTCTCAAAATCGGCTACCACCTCAATTATTTGGTTAATAGATTGGTTTGCTTTGAGATCAGAAGATCCAATAATGACCTAAAAGAGTTAAAAAAAAAATGCTAATTATTTGCCACAGGAACCACCGGATAAGGTATTCACCCAAGAGAACTAGACGAATAGATCACAGCAGAGTAAAGTGAAGTGTCCCAGCAGGTAACTTAGCAGGTTAGCATGCATACCTTGTATGGATTACGCAAAAATTGCCTTGCCAAGGACTCTACCTCTTTTGGCCATGTAGCACTCCAATACAATGTTTGCCTATCAGGTCGAATCTGAAACAGAACCCATGGTAGCCCGACTCATTATGTGAAATGCAAAAATCTTTATAACTGCAAAGAAATCCGTTTAAAAGAAAAGTCAATAGGTTTAAAATATACCTGTGCAACAATCTTCCTAATCTGAGGTTCGAAACCCATATCTAACATTCGATCAGTTTCATCCAAGACCAAATATGTAACCCTTCTCAGATTTGTAATCTGTGCTTCCAACATATCTATCAACCGATCTGGAGTATAACAACAACAACAAATCAAGCCTTTATCCCATCAAGTGGGGTCGATTACATGAATATGACGACGTCATTCCAATCTATCATGTACATCATCTTCTGTAAGATTATAATAGGTCATATCATACTTCAAGGTTTCTCTCATGGTCTTTTTAGATCTCCTTCGTCCTCTCCTGACATGTGCTAACTCTCAAACTTTACATCTCCTAACAGAAGCTGTGACTGGTCTGCGTTTCATATGACCATACCATCTTAGTCGTGACGCCCTCATCTTATTTTATATTGAAACCACACCCACTTTCTGTTTGATAATGATAATTTCAACCGACCCGGAGTAGCAATGATAATTTCAACACCTATAAACACACCAGAAACACTACTGCAATCCTCAACCAGCAAAACTTCATGGCGAAGAAAAGCAATCAATCACAAAAGCAAATATACCTCTCTTGAGATCACGGATTTGTGGTCCCTTCGGAGCACCTCCATAAACACATGTACTCCGAATATTAGCAACTGAACCAAACTTAGCTGCTTTTACCCGTATTTGAACAGCTAATTCCCTAGTAGGTGCCAATATCAGTACTATTGGGCCATCCCCTTGCACTGAAAAGAAGCAAATGATGTATACTCAATACCAGAACACAACGTATCACCAGAGATAATGTAAATCTCAAAATTTAAGGAGAGCGTGAATGTGCACTGACCAAGCTTTGGCTGCGCACTAACATGGACAAGAGCAGGCAACAAGTAGGCCAAAGTTTTCCCTGAGCCAGTCTCCGCAATTCCAATCAAATCTCTGCCTTTCAGAGCCATAGGTCATCCTTGAGACTGAATCGGTGTTGGTTCAACGAAACCCAACTTCGATATCACATCAAGATAATGACCTGAAAACACATAGAAAACAGTTCCGAGACCAAAGGTACCAAACAAACAAAAGCTACCAGGGAATCCAGCCTCGTGAAACATACGAACAGGCTTCGGCACATCATCCCCCCGAACTGTGATATCACGTTTCACACGATACATCGCCACTTCCTAGTCCGACATAGCCTGAACTGCATGACTCTCGACATATAAATTCTTCTCAAACGGAACCACTCCCACGAAATCCTGCTTCGGCAACGAGATATTATCCAAATCATCCCTACTCCTCCCACCAAACCCTCCCATCAAACCCTCTCCCACGCCCGCCCCCGACGCCACCTCGATCACCAACTCTATACCCAAAATCACCACCACCACCACCATACCCTCTATTCAATTGGGGCTCAAATTGAGGGTACCCAGAGAAACTACCTGACCTAGGCAAAGACCCAGACGGGCCGGGCGGCCTAAACCGCGGCGGCGGCACATTATATGAAGACCCATATGGATTATGATTCCCTATTCCGCTGCCGTACATCATTGGCGGTGGATGATGATGACCCATTAGATCGCTGTGAAAACACATACAATACATGAAATCGAGTGGATTGAGATGAAATTTAAGGGAGAATCGAGATGGGTTTTGGGGGATTTACCTTCTTCGTTCGCGATATGAATTTGGATCGGAGAATCGAGGATCGAAGGGGATTGGATTCATCGTTTAGAGGGATTTCAAGGGTTTTGGGAGAGGGCAAGATCGAAGAGAAAGGGGATAAAATTCGGAGATTGATATTCGTTATTGTTGAGGGAAGATATTTTGAGGAGGGAGATATGGGAAAAGTAAAATCGTATCAACTTCATGGGTTTTTTAGGTAAGGGATCATTGTATTTTTTTTCTTGAACTACTGTTTATTTGTATCAAAATAGGCATATAAATTTCTCAATAATTTAGATGGTTTTTTTCCGTTAATGACATCCTGACATTGATGTCTTCCTCAACCTCCCTGACACAACATTTAATTTTATCACTCCGACATCTCATCTTCTCCACTCACTCGAACAACGTACTCATCTCTCACTTCCATCTCTCCAGCATTCGACCTTCATGCAAGAAATTATGGCAAGGACTTAAATCTGGATCTAAATGACAAGCCAAGTAAGAATTTGATTTCAAATTTGTTTTGAGCTCAATATTTCGTGGATCTGAGTATGTTTATCTCAAATTTGTTGGAAAAATTGAGTTTTTTCTTGAACGTCCATTTTGTAATCTTTACAGGGTCTATTTTACTCTTTTCGCTCTTGGCTTGTGATCGAAATGCATTTTGGTGGAAGATTTACTTGGCTTCCTGATATTGAGTATAATGGGAGATAGGTTAATGAGACAGAACCCCTTGATCCTAATTGCGTATCCATGATAGATATCGATCACCATTTTTAGCAATTTTGATCAAATAGGATAGGTGATGAATATACAACTGTAACTAATTACTGGTGTATAGGGGGATATGAAGATACCTTTGATACAGGAGTTTGGGCTTTAGATTCAGATGAGAACTTGTGGACTGTTTTATCTCACTTGAGATGTGGACATGTATTTGTGATATATGCAAAAGTGATTCGATCCCCCTTATTGGTTCTGAGTCTTAGAGGAAAAATCCTTGGGATGCAACCAATTTCAACTCAAAGTGTGGCAAACAGTTGCTATTCATAAAAGATGTTAGAAATGATGATGATGTGCGAGAACAAAGGCATGGAAATGAAGGTGATGAAGGTGTAGATGAGGGTCATGAAGTGTATGAGGGTGATGCACTATATGAAGATGATGCAGATGAAGCCAGTGATGGAGATTCAGTGCCATCTTGGGTTGATGATGAGAATAGTGGTGATGAGGAGTTGGATGTTAGGGGTTCTGATCCCATTGATGATCAACCAACTGATCAGTATGAAAATAATAAACAAGGGAATAAGAAAAGGGATTAGTAGGGCCAGATGAGGATGACTGGGTTTCTGATATTGGAAGTGAATCAAGTCTGGAATCTGTTGAGGATGATGATGATGATGTAGGCCAGAAACACAAGTTGAAGTGGTTCAATGAAAAGGACTTGGAGAATCGGAAGCTGGAGGTTGGTTTGATGTTCAGGTCATGGATTAAATTTAGACAGACTTTGATAAAGTGGAACCTACCTGGGGGATATGAGATTTACTATGTAAAGAACGAATCCAAGAAAATAACTACAATTTGTGCCAATGCTCATCTTGACAAGTTGAAATCGAAGAAAAGTAAAAGACAAGTTAACACTGGAGGTCAATCTGAACAAGGGAGTCAATCCTATTGTAATTAGAGAATCCATGCCTCACCTTTCGATGGAGTTGCCTTTCAAATCAAGTCCTTTGTTAATACTCACACATGTGAAAGAAGATACAAAAATCACCTTGCAGATTCAAGAATTGTGGCAAAGACTTACCTTGATAGAATAAGGGACAATCCACACTGGGAGGTCAGTGCTATACAGAGGAGTCTTAGAAGAGAAAAAATGATGGAAGTTAGCAAATGGACAGTTTACAGAGCTAAGAAGAAGGCAATTGAAGCTATTCAGGGTGATGTTCAACAACAATACAGGAAACTAAGGGATTATACAATGACAGTGCTTAACACCAATCCTAGTTCAAGTGTTTGAATATCTACTGAACCTACAGGAGTAGAAGGGGAATACAGATTTAAGAGGATCTACATTTGCCTTAATGCACGTAAATGTGGATTTCTTGCTGGATGTAGGCCTATAGTTAGTTTAGGTGGGTATCATCTAAAAACCAGTTTTGGTGCATGTTCTTGATAGCATATGCACTTATTGAATCAGAACATAAAGACTCATGGGAGTAGTTTCTTGAGTTGTAGATGTCTGATATTGGAAGTGTAGAGGAAAAAGGATGGGTCTTCATTTCTGATAGGCAGAAAGGGTTGATGCAGGTGTTCAGTGAAAAGTATCCAAATGCAGAACATAGGTTTTGTGTGAGGCATATGTATGCCAACTTCAAAGACAAATTTGGCAGTGACACTCATATGAAGAAGCTGTTCTAGAAGTGTACATCTACTGTAAATATTAGGGAATGAGAATATTACATGAAGGAGATAGACAAGGTCAGTCCAAGACAATAAGAAAAGGAGAATGCATTTGACTGGTTAACTAAAATACCAGCTAATCAATGGGCCAGATCACATTTCTCATCTAGAGCAGTTTGTGCAGTGGTTGTAAACAATCTGAGTGAATCTTTCAATGCCTATATCAAAGATGCCAGAGAAAAGTCAATCATTAGTATGTTGGAAGCAATTAGGAGGAAATTCATGAAAAGGATACAACTAAAATGTGCTGGAATGGAGAAATATGAAGATACCGTTACACCTCATATTTGGAGAAGGTTGGAGAAGACAAAGGTGTATGCAACAAACAGTTTTTCTTTATTTGCTGGCACTAATATGTGGGAAGTTGAAGAATATGGATCACAGTACGTAGTTGATGTATCGAACAGAAAATGCACTTGTAGGATGTGGGATATATCAGGGATTCCTTACAAGCATGCCATAAGTTGTCTTTAGTTGAACAGGTCCCAACTTGAGTCCTTCGTTCATTCTTATTATCAGGTATATGTAACATGCTTCATCCTATTGTTCATCTTATTGTTTGCTATCAAATAATGAGGTTCTTATTGTTGTTCATCTTATTATTGTTCATCTTATAGAGAAAAGCCTATATGGATGTATATAGCTTCACCATTTCCCCCTTTCCAAGCCCTCTTAACTGACAGTCCTCAAATCTACCATCACTACTTCCATCAACTGTGAGGATCCCAATGGGGGGACCTAGAAAGAAGAGAAGAAGGGCTACTGACGAGCCAAGAAAAGATACTACAAGAACAAGCAGACATAGAGCAGTCTTGAAATGTAGGAAGTGCTTCACTGCAGGACACAATGCAAGAACCTGTAAGAATGAAATAAATCCTAGGTCCAAGTATAATACACAGATACTTTTGCTTATCTAGTTCAGGTCTTGCTAGTTTTCCTTCAAAAATGTGAACTAACTGTGAGATTGTTGTGTATGCAGGGGACAACCTCTACAGTCCATGAAAATGCATCCCAAACAAGAACAGAACCTAGTCAAGCTGTGAGATTGTTGTTATTTTTACATGTTTGTTTCAGTTGGATCAAAGCTATGGATTAAACTAATATTTTAAAGTACAGGATCATGCATCTCAGCATATGGACTCTTCATCAAACCCTAGAATGAGAGTACAAGAGGGAGGGGAACCAGATCAGGAAGATCGACTTCTGATTTTGCAAGTGCAAGGGCTAGAGGCCCAAATGTAACAGCAACAGCAAGGGTTACAAATGGAAATGGAATAGCTTCTGCTTTGACAAATAAAAGTGAAAATGCAATGGCATGTGCTCATGTAAGATCAAATACAAGAGGAGGAAGAGCAAAATCCAGTGATGTGGGTGGGATTCAATTATGGGAAAGGTTTATATAATGTTTATTATTGTTGAATCAAAGCTATTGTTGAATCAAAGCTGTGTTGTAGTAAACGAATCAGTTGGTGTTGTTTATGTTCTAGTGACTGTAAAATAAGTTGGTGTTGTCGTCGTCGAACATGTTTATGTTCAAGTGATTGTATAATCAGATGTTGTTGTCGAACACATTTATGTTTCTTCAGTTGTTCAATCAGTTGTTGTACATTGCTCAACATGTTTCAGTACATGTTTCTTAATGTGTTTCAGTACATGTGTTCGTTGATCAGGAAATCACATTCAGCTTTTAGTACATGTATGAGTTCAATCAAGAACACATTCATCAGGAACACTGACATCAGGGACAAAATAATGCATATATAAAAAGGATCCGATACAAATTATTAGTTGAAACGAATTGATCAATACAGAAGAATATTTATCGCATTCAATATAGATATCATCACTACTTAAGCAACAACGCCAACGCACCAAAAATACATAAAGCAACAACAACCAGCTTCAGGAATCCAACCACGATCTCTAATGCCCTCACTCTTTCAGCGATTTCGAAGCTGCAGCATCTACAATTGACTAGGTATTTATGTTCAGCATTCGTAGTAGTGGATTGTCCTCCACCATTTGGTTTGCACCATGAGAAGAAACCCCATTCCTCACACTTGAAGAACAATTGTCCTTTCGTGCTCCTATCAGATCCAACGATGCGAATGGGTGGAATCTTCCTGCATCGACACAATCGTGGGGTGAATGTCAATGGGTGGTGTTCTACTAAGCTTGATTGAACCGAAATGCTCATAATCAAGATGAGAGGAAACATTATATGAGAAAGGAGGACAAGAGAGAAAGGGAAAAAACAGTGAAGAGGATGAGGGATGGAGAGAGAGGAAATTAGTTTTTAGGTTTGTGTTTCAAGGATATTTTGGTCCAAAAAATCAAAGAATAAGACAGTTTCAAAGAAAGTCAACGAATTTGGGCGCCAATTGGTTTGGTACTGTTAAAATGGATGGAAAACTTAACTTCGGCATTTTGCTCCTTACAATATGAGGGTTTATGTGTCTATTTTGATATTATGGGGGGTTTCGTGCAAATGAGCAATAGTTTAAGGGGGGAAATACAATTATCCTTTTAAATAATAAAAAAATCCCCTTTTTTTCTAAAAAAAACTCCAATTTGCCTTTGAAATTATTTGTAATTTCTTTATATTCGGAATAAAATTAAAAGATTAAAGAGATAAATTTAATTTATTTGTATTCAATCAAGAGAGAATTACCATTATGTACTAAAACTACAAAATATTTATCAATAGGTGATATCAATTTTATTTTTTTGGATAAGTTTTTTTTTTTTTATAGGGCTAAATGTAGAACAAAAATTGCTAATTATAGAGCAATGTTTTCTTGATAAGTTTATTTTTTATTCTAAAATATGAATGTTTTAATTTTTTTTTGTTATAAATTTTGTCATTCCCTAGGTTCTTTTATAAACAATTAGATCTTTATTATCTAATTTTAAAATTATATAATAAATTATTATAATCTTTCCACCCCCTCGTTTGGAAACTATCAATATGATATTGACAATATCCAAAAAAAAAAAGAAAAAAAGAAAAGCCCATCGTATGCTCCCGTTCTCACAAAATCTCCAACCAAAGCTCCCACTCCCACGAAATTGCTTCCACAAGATGTCGTCGGCGACAAATTCATGGCGACGAACTTGTTCTCGACTACTCCCTCTACATCCACGGCGAAATCACGGTCACGAAGTCGATCGCCGACTACTGCAACCGTGTCTTTTGGGGAAGACGTAGCAATAAGCTCGGCACTCGAAAGCTTGTCAGGAGCAAACAAGCAACCATGAAAACAATATTCACCTTGGTTGTACAATGCGTGAATCAACACAAATTGAATGTCGAAGGTGATAATTTTTGCATATTCGATTATGATTTCAGATTGTCTCAGTTCTTCAATTATGATTTCATATTGACCATGAAAACAAACTTTGCATGTTCGATTTTTAATCACAAAACTTCAGTTTTTGTATCTTGGTCTTATGATTTCATATTGACTTAGATGTATGATTTCAGTTGGTCTTCGTCCTCATAAAAACACCAATTGATGTAATTAAAATGAACAATAACATAATTTACGCATTGTTTGGTATTGCAGCGCACTGTATGAAATTGCCCAATCCAGTAGCACCGTTATACTTCCAAGCGCATTTTGAATAGGATGGACAATAAGTTTGTGTTCAATTGATTCGATCTTAATGTTCTATGATTCACTGTTTTATGTTCTATGATGCACTGTTTAATAATTTTGTGTTCAATTGATTCGATCCAATAACACATCAGGTACACTATTTTGTATTCTATGATGTACAGTACTTGAATCAAAACAAGTGAATGCAAAAAACCAATCAATTTTTGGTTATATTGGTTTTACAAATGCACCATGTAAGTTTTATTTGGATTCTCATTTTTTTGTACACGATGTTTTCAAAAGAGCACCTTTTTTTGGTATTAAACCTAGTTTCCCCATCATTTAGCTTTATAATTTTGTTTGCACTTTGCTGAGGGGCATTGTGCAAGAGCACTAATTATTCAGTGCGTCAGTATCACAGTATCATTGTCATTTGCTTTTACAATTTTTTCTAGAGGAGCCCTATTCAGGAGCACTGACTATTCAGTGCGTCAATGCTTATGTTCTATCGTCATGATTATTCACTAAATTTTCGTATTCATGAAACATTAATGATATTGTTTTGGTCAATACTTGAATGCAGATTTCTAGTGTCTTATAGTTGCATCCATTATGTGACATCTTGGAAAGGAGGAAGTGTCCAAGGGCACTTCATAATACAAGTTCTCGATCTATATCGTCATAAATTTCTATCAGAACTATTTTGTAATTTTCCATGTGCTTGTAAATCATTAGAGTAAATATTGGATGTAAACATGTAGCATTTCAATGTAAGATTCTATAGTCAATATAAAAGATTTCTATATATCTTTCAAACAGTGCACTCGTATGATATAAACAGTACGCTGGTATGATATAAATAGTGATCCTAATTGAAATAAAGAAAAAAAATTAAGTAAGCAAATCGTCATATTATAAGGAATGTGCTGAACTTCATAATAGTAACAAACATAAGGGAAAAAAGAGATGAGAATATTACACAGTGTACCATACCCAAAAAAAAATATTACACAGTGTAGAAGCACTGCCTCAACTTGGGAAATCATTACTAGAGTAGGTGCACTGTAAATGAGCACTGTTTTAAATGACGAACTAGTATTACCATAAGTGCAGTGTGTCAAGTACTAATGCCATATTGTGAAAACATGATAACGGAAAGAGCAAATGATAGCATGGCTTAATACCGGATCGAAAATAAAAAGAGAAAAGAATAATCATTAATTGATTGTGTTTAATTATGGACAGTTACAAAATGTAAAGCGAATATTATGTGAGGGGTAAAAAGGTCAAACGTAAATCAAATGATAAATTATAAAATTGAATGTCACTTATTAATAAATAAGTTCAAAAAATGATATCAATAGATAATTTTCATTTCAATTAGTGTTACTAAAAGAATAAAATGGATATGGTTTGTAGTTTTTTTTTCAACCAAACACCTAAAAAAATTTTCTTTAAAAAAATTACTTCCTTCGTCCCATATTATAGATAATATTTTCAATCATTATACTATTCAATACGTATTTTGATTAAAAAATAATAAAAAATCTAAGTCTACATGAATTCAATTAGTGTTACAAAAATGATAAAACAGATATAGTTTGTGGTTTTTTTTTTTAACCAAACACCTGACAAAATTTTCTATAAAAAAATTACTCCTTCTATCCCATATCATAGATAACACTATCAATCATTATATTATTCAACACGTATTTTGAGGAGTTTCGTTTTTCGTCTTAACGATGCATGAAAATTATGCCACATATATAACATTAAAGTATACAACTTAAACTATCATTACTGTTTCACGAGAATTTTATAAAAAATGAAGTTTGATTGTCTCACGACATAAGTCAAGGTTTTCCTCAACAAATATGATTTTCAAACTGTTATCTATAATATTGAACTGAGGGAGTATATGGTAATGATGTATATACACTATAAAAATTCATTGTTTTAGCCACGGAATTTTTCCGTCGCTAAAACGAACAAATCCGTTGCTAAAATATATTAGCGACGGATTAGCGATGGAAACAGTCTGTCGCTAAAAACCTCATCGCTAAAACATAATTCAGCGACGTATCCGTCGCCAGCGACGGATTGACTTTTCCGTCGCTAAAATTAAATTTTCAGAGAACACAATATTAGCGACGAATTCCGTCGCTAAAATGATAACAACTTAGCGACGGATTCCGTCGCTGATAGGATATCAACTTGACGACAGATTCCGTCGCTAATAGGATATCAACTTGGCGACGGAATCCATCGCTGAAAAGATATAAACTTAGCGACGGATTCCGTTATTATTATAATATAATATTAGCGACGGAATCCGTCGTTAAATTTATAAAGATTTAGCTACGGAATTCCGTAGCTATATCTTCCCCAGAAGTATGTCATTTTAACTACGGAAATGCGTAGCTAATTTTGATTTTAGATTAAAAAAATAAATTGAAATCAGGAAAACCTGAATAAATACATAAACCACCGGTCTCAAA
>JAOVYX010002682.1:0-11571 GCA_035668315.1 Drosera spatulata
AAAATTTTTGCAAAAATTTTTTTAAAATTGGTGCCCCCCCCCCCCCCCCCTCTCTCTATCTAATGTTTTTGTTGGTATGTTTTTTTTCCCCGTTTTATGCAATTTACTGTCAACTCATGGTTGTATCAAAATATTATTTTTCATATTGACTATTGCTGCCTTATTTCCCAAATTCCTATAATGTGATATTTCCTCTCTGATTCATTGTCTAATAGAAACATTATAACCCTCTTTTTTCCATGATTATGGTGTCTCTCTGATATTTGTTGAATTTGATTTCTTCTAGGATAAAAGTTGGGTTCCGAGCAAGAGTGATCAATGTGTTAGTACATACCAGATTGATACTTCCAATGCTGAAATTCCTGGTCGAAACGCATTGGAAAGCATAAACTTGGATATGCGGGTTGATGTGCAAAATCCTGCTAGAGCGTTAGATGGAAGCGATGACTCTGATTGGGAAGATGGTTTAACACCACAAGCGTACTCTACAGTAACCACTCAAAGTGAGCAAGTCAACGGAGTTACCATAGAATTTGATGGACTTCCTAGTTCTGCTAAACAGAATCCTATGAAAAGAGCAACTGCAGAGGATAAGGTAAAACAAAATTTTGATTTGATGATGATGATGATGATGATGATGATAGGTATTTAGTTTTTTGTTTCAGAAATAAATTTTATCATACATGGTGTGTGCAGGAAGTTGCAGAACTTGTTCATAAGGTTCACTTGCTCTGTTTGCTAGGGAGGGGAAGGTTGATTGACAATGCTTGCAACCAACCTTTGATTCAGGTACCTTTTGTGTGGCACGATTCTTGTATATTGAAGTGATTGACAAGGCAGGTGCTAATTAAAGTGTCAATGAGGTATATCAGCTTCAAATTACCATTATATATTAACTTTTCCCATCGTATATCACCACATGTCAAGTTCCAAACAGACACAATACCCTAGGTGAAAATAAATAGGGTTTAAGGATTCGAACTTGTGACCTAATGTATGTGTTTGAATATCATGCTGATGGTCCAACTTTAACAAACCCAGAGAACCGATGGCGAAAGTGCCCCCGATAGGCACTTCTGGATGCTGTAAGTTTTAAAACTTTGATAGCTTTGGTGAACTAGTTCCCTATCGCCTATGAAATTCCGTAAAAGTCCAGTACATGAGTCCATCATTTCTACTAGGATATGATTGTGCATTTTCGCTCCCTCTACTTCTAATATTGTTCCATTGGTTCGTGTTGCTTCCAGCTCGGCATCTAACTTTATCTCTACATTATAGGATAGCCTATGAGGAAAGATCAATGGGCATTCTATTAGGATATCTCCTTTTGTAGCGTCCCAACCTATTATAGGTTTTAGGTCAAAGAATTGCCTTAGTAACCTACCATCCCAAGATTCTAGAATAGTAACATGCAGCAGAAGAAATAGATGACAATGTCATACAAGCATGCATAAAAAGTGCATGAGTATTTTAAAGCTTACAACATCACAAAGCAAAAGATGTTCCAGTATCAATTAATATGTTATAGGGACATGATTTCCTTATTTTAAGGCCACGACTCAATATCAAAGACATCATTATATGGTTGTTACACTTTCTTATAAAGATGCTTCAAGCCAAAACACCAGATAAGACACATGAATTAGTGTCTTCAAGTCGTTAATGCTATAAAAGCGTAAAATACTGAAAGGCTTTATGAGATGATGAGCGTTGAAGCTCTTTACTCATTATCAAGGGAATGTCAGTTAAGGATTTCAAAACCATCTCTTGCACTCGACATCTTTAAGACAAGACATGAACATCAATTACGTTATATGATGTTTGCCATTCAATTGCAACATATTTCTTCCCATTGATCCATGACAACTAAAGACCAATGCCAGTATCCCAAGAGGTAGCCAAAATGACCCATTGATCCATATTTACATGATTCTCATCAAGACCAGCAACTTGTACATAATTTTCAACAAAACTAAAAACCATCCCGTAGATGAAAAAGTACCGAAAAACACATGCAAACCTTGCACATTACTTGTACTAAGTCAAGAAGTCGTTTTCCATCACTTTAAATACCTCTTCTTATGCGAATTAAGCATTTTTCATCAAATTTCAGAAACTTATGAACATAAACCACTATTTTTAGGCCTCAACCTCGAGTCTAGCTTGCCCACTTAACACATGCAACCTCATTTCACACATTAGGCTTGCTCAAGCAACCATTTTTCACCAAATATTAGTGTTTTCTAGCCTTTAATATCCAAAATTCACCATATTTATCAAAAGACCAGATTCTTGAGGCTCTAAATAGCATTGAAATACATGGTTAAATGCATGAAATGGGTTAACAAGGAGATCTGTGGAAGAGTACAAGAGGCTTTATGAAAGAAGACGTGAATTTTCACCGTTTTCCCATCGACATGCCACATGGAAGCTTAGATCTTTGCACAACTCTTCATGTATGTCATTGAGAGTGTTAAGGAGGCTAAGAACACAAGTATAATAAAAGAAAGTTTACTTACAAGTGAGTAAAAAGGGAAAATCATGGTCTCGGTGGTGGGTTGTGAACTTAGAACACCTCTTTCACTTGGGGAAGTCAACACCTTCCTCATTTGTTCCTTTTGTTTAGATGGTGTTTGGTACTAATACGAGGAGATGTAAGAGGCATGTTAGGTGAAAAATCGTAGCTTTATTTACTTTAGCCGAAAAATATGAGAAAACATAAGGAAAATGATGATTTTTACCTTATTTTTTCTTTTTATTTTATTTTTTGTACAAAGGCTTTCTATTGCACCTACAAGTGTTGAATTTGGCTTGCACCTCTCCTACTCTTCACTTGTGTTTTTGGTGTGTTTTTGTTGCTGAAAGTGGGGTGGATTTTTGAGAGAGTTTGGGGTAGAGAATAAAGCTTGATGAAAGCTTATGTATGTGGGAAATGTGTTTATAGGGAAGAGCTTTCGTGGGAATATAATTGGTGAGATGGAGAGTTGATGCTGAGTGTTTAGGGAATGTTTTCAACAGAAAAATGATGTTGTAGAGAACAAGGGTGGAGATCAAGGTGTTGAAGCATGCAATGGACACGTGGATCACTTTCCTAATCCCCTTACATGCAAAATAAAGTTGAAATCAGACCTGATTGTGTGTTCTCGGCAAGTTTTCAGGCCTATAAACCTAGCTAATAGGTTCCATAGAGTGTACATTATATGGTAATTGTTGTGTTTGTGACCTTGTATATTACGTTTAAACGCAAGTGTACGTGTTGTTAGCGAGTAATAAAGTGAGTATAAGAGTTATCGTCCCTTGAGGACTTAGATCTAGCAACTGAAGTATGAATATATTCCTTGGGTTAAATAATCTAAATGTGATGAGTTGTTACATAATGCTAAGGATGTACCTAACTAAAATAAGCTAATCAAAATCAAATGCACACAACGGTGGAAGATCGAGGTTCTAAATATGTAGTAAAGTAGGGTTGCGACTTCGTCTTCTGATTGATCTGGTCACTATGTCGTTTTCCTAGCTATTCATGGCTCGTGATTATAGATGGAATTTCTAAGGTGTAATCTACACTCTCTCGAGCCCTAGACTACGCCAAACTAAACGCCGTCTTTAATACCTCTCGGTAAGAGGCCGTCACGTTATGGTGAGCATGAAGTTCGTAGGTTTCTAACGTATCTCGCACGTCACGCAAACGATTTCTCGATCTCGCGTTCAACGTGTGGGTGTATGGTCGAGTTCTCGATACGAAACTGTCCTCTCGGAGTCGAATCATATCATGGATCATATAACAAGTGATGAATTTATCGAAGCATTAAGCATAACCACGAAACAATTAAAACTAGATTAATGATATGAAAGTGACACTTGATGTTCAGCATCTGAGCTCTTCTGATTAGGTCCTGGATTGTAAGGTCTCATCCCTTGATCTGTCTTTTTCTGTTTGTGATTGGGATTGTGTATGGGTGGAATACTCGTGCTCAAAGAGTTTTGTTATGGGAGAAACTTCTGGAGTTTGGTAAGCATTGGTCTGAGCCTTGGCTGCTTTGTGGTGATTTTGATGCATATATGTTCATGGAGGAGAAAGTGGGCTTTTCTGCAGTGCAAATAGATCCTTATTCCTTGCCCTAATGTGAGAGCTTGTATTGTTTATCTGGGGTTGGAGAACCTTCCCGCTACAGGGTTCTTTCACACTTGGAGCAATAACCAAGGAGAGGACTCTTGGATGAGGGATCAAACTTGATCGTGCCATAGGGAATTGGATGTGGTTTGAGAAGTATGGGGGTTCTGAGGTTATGTTTTTGGTTCCTAGTCTACCTGATCATTGCCCTATCCTTGTTTCTCCCTCTCAGTCTCAGATGACTCGACCTTGATCTTTCAAGTTCTTGAATATGTGGACTAGGATGCCATCTTTTCTTCCCTTGGTTCAGAAGGTATGTGATAGGCCTATTAAGGGTTGTGCTATGTTCAGAGTTGTGTCTAAGTTGAAGCTCTTGAGGCCTTGGCTTAAGGAAATGCATTCTCATAGCATGGTAGATATATCAAATAAAGTGCAGATTCTTAGAACTGAGTTGTGTAATGTTCAGAATTTATTGGCTCAAAATTTTCATGCTGATATGTATGCAAAGGAAAAAGAGCCTGAGGTGGCAGTTGTTGCTTATTCAAGAAGCCGAAGTGGATTTCTTCAGACAATTGGCAAAAGCCAAGTCGTATTCAGGTATGGATCGTAATTCCAAGTACTTTCATGCCTATATTAAGGGGGAAGGAATGAAAGCAAGGATTCCTAGCTTGATGGGGGATGATGGATTGGTAATTTCTTATCTAGTTGTTGTGGCTATTCAATTTATATCCTTTTACCAGAAGACGTTGGGGATGTCATATCCTAGATCAGCTTCTTTTGATTCTTCAGTCATGCTTGAGGGTCCCCTTTTGAATGCAAACCAAATCTCTGAACTGTCTGCCCCTTATACTAGGAGGGAAATAGAATTGGCTTTGCTTGATATGAAAGATGATTGTGCTCTAGGCCCTGATGGCTTCTCTTCTGCTTTCTTTAAAAAAATCGTAGGGGTATCATTGGCTCTGTGGTTTGTCAAGCCATTCTTAAGTTTTTTTGATAATGACAAGATGCTTAGGCAGATAGCATTATTATTGGCTAATACCTAAAGTTCCTCAGGCTTATAAGGTTGGGGATTTTAGGCCGATCTCATATTATTATGGCTAGACGATTGCAGAAGGTCCTTCCCTTTATTGTTTCTGATTCTCAGAATGCATCAAAGGGAGATTCATGTCAGATAACATCATGTTAATACAAGGGCTCTTGCAAGGTTATGAGGGGAAGAATGTTTCCCCTCGTTGTATGGCTAAGATAGATTTACAAAAGGCCTATGAGTCTATCAATTGGGGATTCCTTGATGATATTCTGGAGGCTGTCTTATTCCCATCTTCATTCAGGTCATGTTTGATGACATGTATCTCTTCTCCTTGGTTTTCTTTGTCCTTGAATGGAGGTATCCATGGTTTTTTTCTTGGGAAACGTAACCTTAGACAGGGGAATCCAATATCCCCATGTCTTTATTTTGGCCAGTGAATATCTAACCAGAAGAGGATGAGTAGGGATATGAGGTTTAGGTTCCATCCCAGATGTGGAAAGGAATGTATCATTCAGCTAAGCTTTGCTGATGATTTGATGGTGATGTGTAAAACAGCTGCCCCTTGTTTGATCCTGATTAAAGAACAGCTTGACCTTTTCTCTGGTGTATCAGGTTTGAATGTCAATAAACTCAAGATCTCTTTGCTCATTGCTGGGGTATCTAAAGCAAATAAGAAGTATTTGGCTGCTATGTTAGGATTTCAGCTTGGCACCCTCCCAGTAAGGTATTTGGATATCCCTTTGTCTGCTAAGAGGCTCCATACGAGCCATTTATTGATAAAGATACTAAATGTATCTCCTCTTGAGAAGCATGTTTGTTACCTTATGCTGGTAGGATAGAGTTACTTCGCTCTATTATTCTTGAAATTCAAAGTTCTTGGTTCTAGAATCTTATTATTCCTGAAGGTGTTCTTGATGCTATTGAGAGACTGTGTCGAAGTTACTTATGGACTGGTAAAGCTAAGGGTGGAAGTCGAGCTCTTGTGGCCTGGAGGGGTTTGAAAGATTTGAAGATGCTAGATCGAGACAAAGCACAACAAGAACACAAATTTTAACGTGGGGAAACCCGAGCATTGGTAGAAAAACCCCACAAAAACAGCACCACAAATTGTGGTAGCAAAGCACTATGTAAAGAGAGGATTACAGAACTTATCATATCGTATTAGATCACAAGTCAAACCCTAGAAACTGATCTGTACGTATAATAACATGGGTGTATTTATAGACCCATAAAAGATATGATTTAAATAAATCTAATCTCGCAAGTAAAGCCTGTGGCAGTTCCCTTGCCACCCCAGCACGGTCCATGTGCAGAAGGAATAGGCTTTCAGGTCGAATCATTGATGACGGGCCAACTATTTGATTCACGCACGACTACAACCGACGATAGCCAAGCACGCTTAGACCCGGATTTGACACATTTGAAGATTTAGGCGTGCGACAGAGATTTAGGCGTGAACTTCTTCACGCTTCATTTTTTGTTATTTTCTTAAGTTGTTTCCATCTTGCTTTGTATGCTTTTCATTTTCTATAAATACCACGTTTTGGTATTATATCAAGCATTAAGCCTTGAAGAATATTGTTATATGAATAAGAATATTGTTGTGTGAATTCCCTTCCAAGATCTTCCCTTCTCCTCAATTCTATCCCAAATCCCCTCTTCTATCTTAAATTCTTCCTTCTCTTCCCTCATCCTACATCATTTGGTATCAGAGACAAAATTTCCTTAACCTTCGATCACAAATTCAACTCGAACATTTCACCGAACACTTTGTGTGCATCACAAAGCTTCACCGATTACCACCACTACAATTCAGCCTACCACCACAAGAAGAGAAACCAAAAAAGAAAGGGAAAAAAAAAAATAGAGTCGAGATTCGTATAAAGAAAAGAACCAGTTTTAGAGAAGAGAGATACAATCCTTGCAAAATCTTTGTTGCTACCTCGTGCCCAAATCCTTGTAAATTGTTGTTGTTGAAGTTTGCAAAAGCCAGAGACCTAGAAGATGCCATTGCCCCTCCTTACTCGTACAGGGCTCTTGGTTGAGATAGAGAGCAACGAAAAGTAGGAAGGTAGATAGGAGACAAAGAGCAGCAGGTTAGGAAAGAGTTTGGCTAAGTTGATTGTGTGATGTGTGTGAAGAAGTTGAATCAACCAATAAATGTGCACCTTGAGCATTGAAGTTGCATTGCAGAGGTAGTTGAGTGGTCTCAACCATCTAAATATCGTGGGAAGCATTAACCTAAGAGTTAATCTAAGAAGTATTCAACGTGAACTAATTTGGGTGAGTTATGTATAAAGTCGAATTGTGAGGTACACCATTGACTGTTATCACGATTCAGAGTGAGGCATATTTTATAACTATCAAAGTTATTTTTCAAGTCTTTTCTCCTTACGGAGAAATAGAGACGATTATACGATTGCGAAATCTGGACGATTTGGACTTCCATATCAAATTCTATTCCTCATAAGATGCTATTTTTGCTAAACAAACTACATGGAAGGTATATTTATGCAAATTATTGTCGAATGGAAATTTTTGCTACTAAGATACCATGTATGTGTCAAATTAACCATGCTTCAGTGACGGAAGATTTTGTTGTTTTATCGGATAACAACGGAGCATATGAACAATTGATTGAGCCTTTTGAAAAGAAGAGTGACATCACAGTTGAAGGTCTGGAACATCAACTACAAACATCTGAAACAGACGGTCAGGAGACAATAAAAGATCAATCTTTGGAAGAATGTTATGATGTGTGACATATTGAATATATTATACCAGATGAGTTCTTTGAAGTAAAAGTTCATCATGAGCTTTTTAAGTTGTTACAAGCTGAAAGTTGTTTGAGGAACTTTTTTGTGAAGAGTTGCAGGGATTCCATATTGTTTTTTTGCTCGTGTAGAGATCCTCATCCTTCTTTTTTTCAAAATTCGAGGACGAATTTTTTCCAACAAGGGGAGAATGATGGCGGGCCAACTATTTGATTCATGCATTCCTATAGCCGGCAAAAGCCCAAGCATGCTTAGATTCGGATTTGACACATTTGAAGATTTAGGCGTGCGACGAAGATTTAGGCGTAAAATTCTTTAGACTTCATTTGTTGTTTCTTAATTTGTTTCCATCTTGTTTTGTATGCCTTTCATTTCCTATAAATATCACGTTTTGGTATTATATCAAGCATTAAGCCTTGAAGAATATTGTTATATGAATAAAAATATTGTTGTGTGAATTCTCTTCCAAGATCTTCCCTTCTCCTCTATTCTATCCCCTCTTCTATCCTAAATTCTTCCTTCTCTTCCCTCGTCCTACATCAACCGCACGCACGACCATGCTCACCTAGCCCGTGCTCCATCATCAAGCACGGCGATGCTCATCAAGCACGGGCCGTGTCCAGAGACATACCAAAGACCACCTTGCACGATCGTGCTCCTCATGCACGGCCCGTGCTGTCCTACAAACGTCCTTACTTCATCGTTTAGCGCTCTCACGGTATTACATCATATTAGATATATAGGTTTGTCCACAAGAGCGCTGCCCCCTAGACCCCCGCCCGCTCACCGGTAGACCACATCCGTCGTGGATGTGAAATAGTCGACAACCTCAACAGGATTTATGTATTCCTAAGAAGAATGGAGGGCTTGGTCTCTTTCACTAGCGAAGCTGGAATGTGGCATTGTTATTTAAGCATGTTTGGGCAATTCAATGTAAGGAGGATAGATTGTGGATAAGGTGGGTAAATGGCGTATACTTAAACCAATAAAACCAATAGGATTTTAAATGTGTTGTGGCTCGAGCAACTAACTCTTGGTATTGGAAGAACCTGTTGAAGGTTAAATCTACTATTTTTTCCTTGTTATCTTCTGATGTGAAGCAGGTTAGCTTGCAAACTGTATATAGACTCTTGACTCATCCAGGTGAATAGGTTATATGGTGGAAACTTGTGTGGCATAGGGATATATTTCCATGTTTTGGATTTATTGTATGGCTGGTTGCCAAGGAGAGAATTCGTACTAAAGATTGGCTGCTCAGGAGGGGCATTATACTGGATGATATGTGTTCCTTGTGTGGGAGTCATCCAGAAACTCGTGATCATGTTCTCTTTTTGTGTGATTATGTGATGGATGTGTTGAGGATGATAGGAGGGAAGCTCAAGCTATCTTTTAAGCCTCGACCATGGGATAATTGGGTTATATGGTTCTAAATGTTTCCAGTGGCAAAACTCCCGAAGCACAACTTCGTTGAAGTGCCCATGCTGCTATTGTCTATTTTGTGTGAATGTTGTCGAAGGATGTACCAGCAACAGGCTCGATCTCCTCATTCTTTAGCTGAAGTAATTCTAGCAAGTTGCAATGCTGTTTAACGCATGTGCTATATGTTGGTGTTGTTTTGTTTGATGCCGTATTAGTTTCTCTTATTTGCTCTTTTTTGAGCTTGATGTAATGGAGGACAATGTATCATGTGTTTCATGCTTAATTGAAATCGGTTTGCCCGTTCCAAAAATATATTATTAATAAAATAAATAAATAAATAAAATTGGCACCGTTATCATAATTCCACGGTATGATAAAATAGCAATTAAAGAAGTTTGATGTTGTAGTTGGAATGATATCAATGTACGAAGCGGATCAATATAGATAGCATCGTCATCATAATTCCATTGTATTACAAAATAACAGTGCAAGGCGCTTGATGCTATAATCATATCATTTGGAGTATCTATGACTATAAGAAGATTCACCGATATGAAAATGGTTCATGTTTAAAATGTTTGGTTGTAGTTTCTTAGGAGTGAACGATTGACTACAGTCCTGCTTACTGGAGATAACAGATAATTTCAGCCATGCAAAGCTGCTTTACGGGGTTTCAGGAACAACTCTACCAGAAGCTCTTTGTAACTTGAATGCTCCTCATGATCATGAAGGGTCGACAATACACAGATATACTATTTCCTGAATATATTATGACAGTCAGTCTTTCTTATTTGTCAAGGTAAAGTTTGACACGGGTTGTGGGACTATCAATATTATTTTTTAGAAATTTATCGTACATTACAAATGATATGCTTCAATCGTATGTTAAGAAAATATTTTGCCCCTTTGTTTAGTAGAGCGTAAACTTATCGTACTTTTCTGAGATATATAATTATCTCATGAATAATGGCAAAAATAAAGTACTCTTAGGTTGAAAAGTCGAGGAAGTAAACACTTGCTGCGGAAAGCATTTGCTCACATACATATTCTTTGACATATTGACATTTTCCTGTACTCCAAACGTATTTGGATTATTTTCAGAGTAGAATCTTATTACTTCTGCTTCATAAAGCTTCATTTATGGTATTTATAATTTATCAACTCACTTTTGTATAAACTCTCCATAGAGACTTTTCATTTTTTATATTTTGAATCTTTAAATATATCTAGCTGATGAGTCTATGGACATCCAGGAATCTGTTGATGTAATCTTATTGTTCGTACTTGGAGACAGTGCTTCTAGTAGGCTGGTGCTGTAAAGTGGTGATTGATAAAGTAGAACTATTATTGCAGGCTGCATTGCTCTCTCTTTTACCATCACACCTATTGAAGATCTCAGAATGTACAAAACTCACAGTGAATGCTTTGGCTCCTCTGGTTTCTTGGGTATGATATATTGTATCTCCAACCCTAACAACTCTCTCGTTGAGTATAAGGTTGTATCGGGTTTGCTATATTTATTTTATTGATGATGGCGGCAGTTCCATAGCAATTTTCATGTTAGAAGTTCAAGTCGGGAGGGAGTACCAGTTCAATCAGCTTTAGCGACTGCTCTTGAAACTCATGAAGGGACGCCAGAAGAGGTTGTCAATCCTACCTTCCTATCTCACAGATTCTTTTTGGAGATATTTCATGCTATTCTCTGTAGCTTATTCTAATCGGAAAAGTCTATCGTTGTTGCCATGTAGGAAAGCATTTGCAAATGTTAAAATACATTTTATTCCTTAGGTTTCTTGTCTTTGATGTCATCTTTGATAGTCTTTTCAACTTGCTCTATACCTTGTGGTCCGGAGGCACTTTAGAAACTAGAATGGTTAGCATTTGGTACTTATTACGAATTATCTATTCTATGAAATGCGAACATTGTAATGTTTTTAATTCTGTTTTGGGAACACTCTTTCTCCTTCCTTATTCCCTCTCCATTTTTGTGCTTAATTTCTAATTCCTTTCAAGTCTCGGAAATTCTTATTGTTCATACTGTTTATTGTTAAATCACATTTTTGGTCTTCAGCTGTTTGGTTTGATACTCGGAAATTCTTAATGTAGGTTGCTGCTTTGTCTGTGGCACTTTTCAGAGCACTTAATTTGACTGCACGGTACGCTTCAGCTAGCTGCAAATTACTATGGTGCCTTTATGGAAGACATACACTCTGTAACCCCTCAACAAACCATAC